>JAULKO010048496.1:7549-21403 GCA_032356045.1 Mediaster aequalis | reverse complement strand
CATTATAAAAACTAATGTGACCAGTGTGAATGAACTGTATCAGTATTGACAGTCACATTAAACCATTCACCTATACATATTTTGCTCTCTTACATAATAATGTCTTTATTGAATCTCTTACTTAAAGTTAAAAACAACAAACATCGCCAAGGACAAGTACAGCATTGTGTGGGGAAAAAAGGAATGGAATATTATTCCCCTCTCTGAGAATAGTGCACTCTGGTCTAGTCACGGTGATTTGTACACTTGCTTCAAAGATTATATGTTCGACGGCCGTTGTATGCATGGAATTAACAAACAGCATGGACGCAGGATAGAAAATGTTGTGCTTTATTACTACCTCCATGCTTTAATTAAGCAGACATTCTGCTGTTAATGGCCTCTCTCCATGGTCTAGTCAAGTGGTCCGTTTACTACCTCCATGGTGCCACTGAAGTTGGACTGTCTTGCTTATTATTCCGAGTCTTAAAGGTGGTAGGCCTATTTGTTTTCTTCAGATCTGTTTTAGTTGCTTCTTGAAACAACCATTTGCTCCAGAACATTGAAGGCAATGATAATGCATGTACTTCTCACCATGATCACACGATGAAGATTCTTTGGTAGAATTGGTTACCAATTAAAGCATACAATGATATTTCTGGTCCACGTAACAGCCGTCGTGTTACTCCTCCACGCACGACTAGTGTTGGCAAACCGTCCCACTGGGATCCTGCTTCATTCAGCTGATCTGAGTGGACGTGTCCGACCCGGCGTGTACTAGCGTTGCATTGTATCTCAACAAAGTCTCAGATACACACACGACGTGACCGACGTTTTCTTCTGGTACATTTTCAAGGAAGCAGGCAGATTTGTCTAAAGATTACTTCTATTTTGTGCTAACCTTGGATCAGCAGGATTACTATTTACGCGCGCTTTATTCAGCCCCCCAGCTACATGCAAAGTGCCACATCAGTCTGGACTCGAGAGGCCGGCTTGTCAAAAAAAGGGGAACAAACTAGCTGTGGATTATTAGCACATCACAACACGCACAAGTGTTCACCGAAGGACGAGCTGTTGTTGTTGTTCAGGCGCACTTCACTGAACGGAACTTGGAAACGAGCGGTGTTTTTTATTGGCTCGTCTTTTGTCTAGCACGCCTACGTCATGCCGTGATCAGTTCCCAAAGACTGAATGTGTCATACATTGTATCAGAACGCGCACATCGATATGTTGTTGGGATTTAAAGGTCGTGCTATGCCACTAAAACTTTTTACAGAACCATCCGCAGTTTGTCGCAACCCAACGACACAATAGTAATGTCAATATACATTTATTGCCGTAACTAGCCGTATTGAATCTGTACACCTGAAGTCAACACGGGGTGACAGCACTTCACAGGACAGGACCCGGACTCGACAGAGAATAAAAATAGGATTGCGGAATCCAAGTTCTCAATTTCAGGACATTCATCCTGTCACGATCAATGAAGACACCGTCCATCGAGACGCCAACCCCGGATTCATTGACCGAGATCCGCTTCGGTGAAGGGGGCGGCTACACTGGTGCGGACATGAGAATGATGACGGGGCCTAGGGAGTCTCCCTGTAAGGGTACCTTGGTAGTGGAGTCGGCCCAGGCGCACACGCTGGGCCACGGCATCAATCAGGACGTGACGGACGCTCGGATCATGGTGCTAGGAGCTGAAAGCGTCGGCAAGTCTGGTAAGTTTTAGAAATACTCGGATGAAAACTTCCAATACCCACAATCCGATGCATTGCTTGCGTTGTTATGTGATAGGGCCTATACTGTGAGGTTTCTCCAAAATTGTTTCGATTCTTGAAGCAAATACTCAGCAAAATTATAAACTATAGTGCTCCCCTATATATTTTTCCATGTAGAAACAATGCCCACACTAATGCCGTGTTGTGCTGAATTTTAAAAATTGGCTATTCCTTTTACGAGCTGCTTGGGGTTGTAAACTGTCAGAATTAAACACTGAACGGAATTTTTGGCAAATCGACATCCTTTATTGACGTATCATGTCTAATCCACACAGCAAACAAACTAGCAGTATGCTTGAAAATTCTCTACTTTTGACACCACCTACAGCGTCGCTATTTCGAGTAAGTCGTAAAGAACACACGACTTGTCGCATGAAGGAAAGAAATGAAGTGACCCCATGGAGTGTGTGAAAATCAACAGCCAAGGACTCTTCCAGAAAGTCCATATTATATTTCTTTTGCGCGATAACATGTCATTCCTTTTCCTCATCATACCTCATGTACGATACACAAACAACTAAACTCTTTTGCTTCACTGAAAAAGAGACACATGGAACATCATTAGTCGGAGACATCCAGCAGTGAGTGTAGAAAGGGTTCTCTTTGTAACCGTGCGCCAATCTTTGATGGCAAAGTCGATGTTGGTGGCAGATTACCGCTGCCGAGTTTACGGGACCATTGATCTGTTGTGAGATATCAATGGACTGTCTCCTGACAGAGGAGGCCCCCAATTACCAATCGTACTGGGGACAGGTTCAACAATGAGCCGGTTGCCAGTCGCGTTTCTATAGCCCGTATTGACCGGGGGAAACTGTGGAAAAATAGCGCCTTGAACAAGAGAAGCCGACGAAAAATTGTCCATGCAAAGATCGCAAGCCGTGGTAATTTGTTGTCCGATTAGGTCTGGGATTAAAGAGCTGTGGGTATTAAGAAGATCCGTCAAAAATCCGGCCGACAGCCACAACTTTGTGGTGTTTCCCAAGAAAGCATGTTAAATTGATGCAAGTATTATTTATGGTCTTTCCAACCATAGAGCAAGGACTATGTTCCAACCAGTCTACTTCTCTTACGGTTCGGTTCGCTCAATTTGACTACAATGAGATCCTGTCCACCGGCAGATTACAATGGGATCCTGCCCACCGGCAGACTACAATGGGACCCTTCCCACCGGCAGGATCCCATTGTAGTCAAATTGAGCGAACCGAACCGTAAGAGAGTTAGACCAGTTGGAAAGTCCATAATACTTGCATCAATTTAACACTGGCGCCATCTAACAATGTATTCTCATTATTTCGTTATATCTGGGATCACAATGATAAAAAAGGCTTATCACTGGAAAACTTCAAATAGAGCAAGTCGTTTGTGTATAATCAGCGCATTGTGAGATGAGTCTTACCAGGCCATACAAATCCGTAATGATTCGTGAACCGATTTCCATCATATGAATTTAATATCATGCACGGAATCCTGAATTCATGTTCGTTTTCTATGTTTGCGAGATTTCGTGTACGTACACCACCAATCAAATTATCTTCACGTGCACCATGAAGATCTCAGCTCTGTCATGTCTGTCTTCTGACCGAGTCGTTGACTCGTGTAAGGGTCGTGATCACGGTAACGTGGACTGGTAAACTACTGCAGGCATGACCTAATATGATTTGGGGTACTTTGTTTAAACTTGCCATGACTGCCCCATGTTTCGGTGTTCTTGCCAAGTCCACTGTCAGCTACTACCCATCACGATGTCTGAGATAAACCCACTCCTCCTTGGGCTGTTTTGAATTACATGTGACCGCCGTAAAATTCAATTCCGCACAATGTAGGCATACACCGTGAAAGCAAAATCAGGCCCCCTAAATTTTACACCAAAGATTGTCAACTTGTATAAAGTCAAACAAATTTAAGATAAAGACAATCTATGAACTTAACCAGAAGGTGATTATAGCTCTATAATATTGATAAGAGTACTCTCAAATTGGAGACTTTGGCTAAACGCCAACAATTATTTAGTTGTGTCCTGGCCCCATGACCCGGGACTCACACGCTCGCATTGGCGTGTCACCCAGAAGTATGGTGGTATAAATACGGTGTTCAGAATCTGCCCAAAACAGGTTGTCTGTCATGTGCTGTGTTTACCCGAGGTATGCCGTTTATTTTTCTTGATACAAAAATATGACGTTGCTTGTAATATTAAGCGACTTTTGGTTACGGTTTTCTCGACAGGTATTCCCAGAATCTGGAGCAGCTTTCATCAGATACCAGTTATCTTTTGCCTGACATTGATTAATAATTCCCAGCCAGCGATATGTCGGCTTTCAAGCCTTGGATCAATATATCAACAGTGAGCAGTAATTAAGCCGCGCGATCGTGTACGTTGCGCGTTTTGGGCAAGTTTGTTAAAAAAAAATTCCATGTTGTGTGATTATTAATTACGGTACATCTTTCATCGATCGGTTCAATGCTACATGCACATTATACAGCGCGTTTTCGACGCGAAACAAGCGTCGTCTACAGACAGTGCCGGCGATAGATAGACAGAGATTACTACTGGCATTTATCTCTCTTGCTTTGTATTGTAAACATTGCTTGGTGATTAAAATGTAGCAATTACAAACACAGTAGTCCCAGTCAATTTAAAGCCACAGTGAAATCCATCAGGGACCTATATTTCGCAGTAGACTTTATTCAAGTCGTAGGTATACAGAAAGTCCGCTGCCAAGTTTGTTAGCGAAATAGTTAGGTCCAGCTTTGATGGGGTTATGCACTCCGTGGTCTCTTGAGGGCGCAACATGCACCCGAAAAAAGCATCGTGCAGGGGGCATTTCCCTGGCTCCCGCAAGTCAGTGAGTTTATTTTGTTACATTCAAGAATTGATGGCTACCAGTGAAGCGTCAGCTCCAGTCAGAATGTAAACACTTTCCCACCGCCGGCGCCAGAGGCATTTGGACCCGACAGTCGTCCATACGAGACTGCCTCACACTTATCATCAACTACCGTTACTTGAACAAGTCTAACTTCAAAGTTAACAAGCAAGTGTTATATAGCTTGTTGATGTGCTGTTTTATTTCCACTTTCCACTGAATCGCTAACCGTTATAAGCACAGGGGGAAAAAATGGCTTATCGGTCCATACAATTAATGCCGATAAAAGTGACGAAACAAAACAAAATGAAAAGTCCCAGACAATGTGTTTGCTTAGGCAGTACGTTACGTGTCGTGCTCCGGTCAATTGAATCACGTCTACTCCTGTATAAGGCAGTGCAAGGCCTCTGTAATTATATGACGAGCGGTAATAAATATTTTGAAGTCTGTAGGTAAATTTGATTGCCTAGCATAACACTACGTCACTTGTATGGGGCTGTATGGTGGCGATAGAATCACTTCGCAATTTTTAATTCTCAATCCTCAGTATAAGAAGCTCACAACATATAAATTATCAAATCACATTCATGCACTGAGTACATGGATTAAAAAAAAAATACCATGTTGCTTGCAGTTAATAAACGGCTTGTATAATTGATTAATTGAGGATATTTTTGAAGAAAATCTACGGCTTTCAAGGAGAACGCAAAAGAAGTACAGGCACATGAACACGAATCAAGTATTCGCTCGACACGCAGCACTAAATGCCATGAATATTTCAGCATAGATTGAGCCGGGCAAATTTGTTACGGTTTGCAGGAGGAGGAAGAGACAAATTCAATTTAAAAAAACCTCTGATCATATTGTACATGTGCGTGGGTCTGCGAGTGTAATTATGCTTCAACTATTTATTATTCGATTCCTAGTTGTCAGACATGCTTGGGCTGTCATACGTGCAAGATATTCATTATGTTTCAGTGGGTGTAAATCTCGGCGTGGCCTCTTTGACATGTTATGGACGAATTTGTCTCAGCAGCCTTCGGCTGGCACAGCGCCATTAAAGTCATTCTGGAGATTCTGCTACTCGTCATTACGCGAATGCACATAGAGACGGATTTAGTACCTCCTTAGAAATGCTTATATTTGCAATACAACTGTTATATAGAGCTGATTTGTTACTGGGTGTACTGTGGGTATACGAGTTAAAGGGGCTCTCCTATGGACTACACAATAGGCCTAGAGATCCTCATATGGACTACAGAATAGGCCTAGAGATCCTCCTTTGGACTACAGAATAGGCCTAGAGATCCTCCACTCAGTACAGATATCCATGTGTGGTTTCTCTCTGGATTTCCCATAGTGACGTAATCAGTTACGTTTGGCTTAATAACAATATCCCAACCGGAAAGTGTAACGTGGCTGACTATAAGAGCGATGTGGTTGAATGTCAATGTTGCTCCGACTTTACAAAGGCATGAGATAGCACCTTTAAAGGAGAATAAAAGAGTCCGATCAGTTTCGGGTATCCAGTGATTGGCGACTTGTGTGCGAGCAGTTAATTGTTTACTAGTTAGGAACCAGTCACCGCTTTTGATCGTAAGGTTCCGATGCTCTTTGTTTCATTCAGGAAAAAGTTAGGCTTTGCCTGTTTGAAGGACTGGTGAAACTTTACTGAACCCCAGATGTCTGACACAAAATAATAGCATGAAAAGTTACAAAACCAAGGCCATGCGGGTACCCCATAAATCTCCCAGTAACACGCTAAAAGAAACTGATCCGGGACTTTTCTTGTCGGCACGCAGGGGAGAAATAAAAACTTACTTTAAACCCTTCTATTCAGAAACCTTTGACATCCACCCAAGGCCACGGATGGCCCCGCCCCCCCCCCCACATCCCCATCTGCGCGCAGTAAATCATGTATACTGCGCATTCAATAAGATTTTCAATGCGGTGTTGTTGACTTGTCATCTGAGCAGAAATAGTTATTAAGACGTCTGCGGATGTGAAATACAATCTTGGATTGGAAGGACGGTAGTGAGGGATTACTGCAGCGGAATAATGCTCTGAACTGAAGTGACTGCATGTCTGACGAGAATACAAGGAACGCTGCTCATCGGTGTGTTTGTTTCATAAGTCTGTTTCCAATTAATTTTATGAATACTTTCGACAAATTAATAAGACAATACAAGATTCTAGCCCGAGTAATTAATGTAGTCCGAGTATCATCCGTTCGGTATCGGATTTCTGTAAAGCGGTTGGTGATTTGCGGGTGTGTATACATGTACATCCCGCCGTCCTAAGAATTCGCTTCTGGTTGAAGGGGCAATTCAATTTGGAACCGTTTGGGGCATTTTTACTTGGCTCATGCAACTTAAAGGGTTGTTGCCTTAAACTTCGGACAAAGTGAGTACATTAGGTGTACCACGGCTTTACATGCACACGGTGAAAAAGAGACTACACTACGTGTACATTGCCCTGGCCGTGTATATACGATATAAGATATGCATATACATATTGCCCAGTATGAGCCGTTTCGTCTCGTCGTTTCGTCAGCCGTTTCGTCTGGAGCAAATGGAAAATTGTACAACAGCAAGCAAATCTTTCGTTTTATATTGGTCATGAACCTAGCTTGAAATACAGCACACGAAAACACTTGAAAGTGCGTCGAAGTGTTGGATGACTAGACCACGGTGGAAAGAATCCTTTCAGCATGGAATCAAGTTATAGAGCATCGATGTTTTGGTCCCAGACAGAGGGCAAATCATGGACCGCCCCCTAGTATCCGCCATTATTGAAGTAGTTGTGTAACCAGCCAAACAGCCTCCTAATTTACCCAACGAGGCGGCACTTGATCACACGGATCAGACCATGCTCGACTGGGCAGCCCGTGCAATCGGGCATGAAATGATCAAAGAGGCAGGTAGGGGAGTGACCAGCTAGATTGCTATCAGCGAGGAGGACGAATTATAACTCATAATATAAGCCTACTCATCCATGGGCCGAGGAGATCATCGATGTTTCATCCGCCCCATAATATTCAGCTCTTCACGGGGTTTGTTGGGGGGGGGGGGGTGGTTCAGCTGGCAGACGGTTTTGCTCAAACTTGAAATTCAGTACTTTGTACTTCACCATAATTTCTGCTTAGAATTTCTGTCAATCATTTGGCGGTGCTTGGCTCATCATTCACATAACACTGGGAAGATGCACAGTTGTTCGCTTCCACTCGTGCAATCCTCATTGCCTTATAGGCAAGTACATAATCTGCCAAGCTCATACGGCGCGTACTGAAGCCCAACAATGATGAAATTTCCCGTTCCTTCATTAAAAATATCCCAGGGCATCCAGAAGCCCGCTCCATTCAACCCAAGACACGATCAAATCAAATTATCCACAAACAGCCGGGCACGCCCAATGAATGCGATGTGATTAGTATTTCTGACAATTCGTCTTTTTTTTTCCACCAACACATAATTGGAGTTAATAATTGTTAGTCCAATCTCGTTCTGTATACATTTTTGGCAGCTGTTTTCATACGCATGCGCTTTGGTTTCGCAACAAGGTGAAAACTGTACTGAGGGACAGTAATATACAATGTTGAGTTAACAGCATCTACATGTATACGTATTCAATTTCTCTAAAAATGGATGCCATATACAGTGTATTAAAGGAATATGGAAATATGCCGTGTAAAATAAATGCTACATTGTTTTAAAAAGTGATTTGGTCCAGAACATAACCTACAAGTCATGAAACAAATTGTTTACAGTGTGAACTGACCGCAGTTACATTTTGGGGTACAAAAGAGTGGGGGAATACACGTACATATTTCGCCTCCTTACAGCAACACACAACACCCACAGACTAAAAGGACGAGAATCCCCCCCCCCCCCAAAAAAAAGAAAGAAAGAAGAAGAAGCAAGAAAGGTACCCTCTGGCAACCAAGGTGTTTGTTACTTACGCGCATAATTGGTGTAGGATCCATGGTGAACAGCCTACAAGTGCCATTATTATTGGATGGCGAGAGTTAGGGCAACAAACCAGACGCCCCCGCTGAGGTCACGTTATTGTTCCTACCCTTGCTATCGTAGGTAGAAGTGCACCGTTTTCCTTATTTTTTCCAGAACCAAGTACTTTGTGTATGCGCTTGTTTGTGGTGCCGTCCCTCTTGACGGTCATTGCGCCACACGTACCAGCTATATTTCTTCAATGAGCCTAATATCAATGTTTTATGGTCCTATTTCCTTCACATTACAATCTGTGGGTTAATGAAACAGAAATCTGATACAAAATACAGTACATGTAGTTAGTTTCAAAATTAGCTATTTGTCCTTGGCAGTAGACCAAATCTTCGGGAACCAGCGATGATTTGATTTGACTGCTTCCAATTTCAACTGAAATCGAGTTCATTCTGCGTTCTTGAGAAACTGATAACGTTGATATCTCATCGTGAATACATTCACGGAAATGTCGAAAGAAATTCCCGAGTTTCAATAGACAAAATCGTTGGTGTTTGCTGTAGTCATTATAATGGCATAATGTACTCGATGACTGGAGGTCACATTGTGAATTCGAATTGCCAAATCGCAGAAATATCTGCCTGCGTATCAGACGTGCCATAAAACATGAAGAGCAATGTTACAAATGTTGTATTTAATCCGCTGCAATGAGTGCATCCTTCCTCGCTTTTGTTTTTCCATTTTGCTGACAGGTTGCTGTAACTCATTCACACGTTTCTCAGAATTATCTCACAGACAAAATGGGGAAAAGAATAGCGATCTTATCTAGAACACGAGCGTAATTGTTTCTGACAGCGATGGCTAAACATGTTGGTGTCTCTATGGGAATGGAATCAGGCAGCGCTGTATGTCGCCGGGGACGATTTTATTTATAAGGTATCTCATTATGCGCAGTTTGTTATGGTAAAAAAACGCGAAAGCTCGGAGCGTTTCCCGGCGCATGTTTCGTCCACAGATCCGTGTATTCTCCACGCTTTGATGTTGTTAAGACGGCCAGGAATGTGCCCCTGGAAGCGTAGGTTTGCCTGTCTCCATTGGGGTTGTAATTGAGGTATTCTCCGAGCTTTACAAAACAGCATAGTATCGGTTCTGGGCACCCATTCCGCTATTAAACCATTGAATGACGTCAGAAATGAAGAGGGCTAGCTTTATTCTTCCTTGTGGTGTTACATTTAAGCTCTGTATGGAAGCCAATAACTGACTCGTCAAATTATTTCATATTCAGCAGTGTTGTTCATCGTTCTTGTGAATCCTATCTCCATCTGCTATTTCTTCATAATTCTATGATATGCACTTCATGGAAAACATACACATTTTCCCAGTGCAAGTTTACTGTATCGTAATACTGGACATTTTACGCGCCAAATCATGAACGGTCGACATACAAACGAATTTCGAAGCCGGGAATGGTCGTCAGATTCTCATACGACACATCGGAACCGGCATCAAACCCTGTTTTGTCGACACTCGGTATGTCTTAAGGGTATCATGAACAAACCTTTTCTGTTGACTTTGAGGTGCTGTAACAAGCTCGATAATCTCCATTGCATTTCCACGGTCCACAGTCTTGTTTGTTTTCAAAGAAAACGCCGAAGTGCATTGTAGGGTTTCTCTAGGAAAAGAAGAACAGCAAAGGATGTAGATTTAAACGTGTAATGGTAGAAATGCGACGAGATTGGACTGCATTTTAATCTGATAAACTAAAGTTCGTGCTTCGTGATAATATTATGCTGCCGATTGTAACAGCTTTCGTAGTTTAGGCAAGCAGGAAGGAGCAAGTATGTCTGCAAGCAAGCAAGCAAGCAAGCAAGCAAGGGGGAGCTCGGGGCAGCAAGTAAATAAGCTAATGAGTGACTTTGGGAGCGAGAAAGTAAACATACAAGAAGCAGGTAAACACACAGGCAAACAAAAAAAGAAGAACAAGACGTATACAAGCAACAACTTAAACGCTGATCTGGGAAAATCTTGACAAAATTTACCGTAGCCCATGCATTGCAATAAACGCTGCCAAGTGTACAAGGCGAAAACTCCACTCCCCCGGCTTTCGCGTGCATTTTGCGGTACTATTAAAACTACTATTTCCCTTAATTATTGATAGCGTAGCGTGTCGTGTCGTTTTGATTGATTTTCAACAACCAGTCAAGGACTTCTGGCGAATCCAGTCACTGATATAGCAAATAAGAATCCACAAGCAGGGGGCAAGGGCGGACGCGTCGGTTTTATGTAACTTCAAGCTGGTTAGGAATATTTTTGTAATGCTTGATAAGAGTTATGAAATCCGGAATATATAACTAGGATCGATGGCATCAGTGCAAGGTGGATGGGCCTGGCAGTATGCAGCAGCTGCAACCGCGATATATTGGGCATCTGAGCCGGAGGCGGCTTTTAGCGCGCAGGAAGACCCGCGTTGAGGCAGCAATTCTTCCACTGAAGGCAACCCTCGGGACCGCAGATGCATTTTAAGGATCCAAGTTTCGTACATTTAAAAATGTCCTTCTTCAAGTAAACCTTGGCTAAACAGAGATTTTGAATTCAGAGTGTGTGCTGTGTACTAAACTACACTGGAATAGTGATGCAAAGAAAAATGCATTCATAGCACATATTGCAGTGATGTGTACCTTTTACCGTACTTCGAATTCTGCATATCAATGACAGAAGGAGTAAAGAAAAGTAGGAAGTACAGGAAATTGTAATACAAATACGCGATGTATTTACATCAATATCTCTAGTTCCGAGTTTGGCAGGTTTATGAATCCGCGGAAAAGCCTCGTCACCGGAGTCGATCGTGCCGAGGAAATTGCTCATTCTTCCGCCGAGTGATCTGGCGTTATTAAGCCCGTGTTTTTTGCAATATTGGTTCAAGAAATTGCCGGTAGGATTTACGTTTGCAAGGCTCTCGATCAATATAATTTTTCCCGTGAACAGAAATCGCGATTCGCCCTTGACGTGCAGAATGACACCGTACTTGGTGCTGTTGTAGGTCCCTAGAAATAAATCTAATATAGTCCGGCTGATTTGCATTGGACGTTAATGTTTTTAAGTCTCCTCGCCAGGAGCAGTGTGTACACTATCAACGCACTCAAAATGCCTAGGATTTGATATGAAGTTCCACGAAGCATTCATTAGATGGTTTAGGTCATGTTATACCATGTGTTTGCCGCATATACATACATGACTCACAGTCAGTGTAACTTCGGGCTATGCACGAGTTTCCAAGCAGTCACGCAATCGAATTTTCTTCTTGAACCTGTATCGAGTATTTTGTTTCAATATATTTGATATATAACAGGTATCGGAAGTATTTCAATATGCTTCTCTATATGTATGAAATATACACGTCACAGAAGGAGTATACGGACAAATTTTACCCGACTGCAGAGTTATATTTTCCGGGAGGCATTTTTGTCGCGTATATCCTGAATGGGGAGTGTAAAGAATGATCCGTGCATACGTATTACCAGTCTAATAAGGAAAAAATCGCCATAATTATTATGAGCGCCTGAAAACCGGACAGGAAAATTAAAATCAAGAAGAAAAAACACTTCAAGCAGACATTATTGTAATTTATTATTAATAAATTATTATTATCATGTTTAATACTGCAAAACGAACAACGAAAACACATACGCTAACTTGTTTAACTAACACTTAACCACGTTATATCAATGAACGTGACTGTGTTTCGTCACGTGATTTTATCAACATGGCCCACTTTTACCGTCCGGGTCGTGTAACTGACTTGAATTTTATCCAGCATGGCCCCTACATGAATAAGTGCCAATGCTCTTTGCTGAATGAACACTTTCAATGAAGCGAAAAATCTTGCCCTCCCAGACTTGCAAAAAGGCACATTGAGCAGCCGAGCAGGGAGACATGCAATCTCCGTCAGCCAGCCTTCCATCCTCTCAGTCAAATGAGAAGACCCGGAGATTCCGACTCTGTCCCGGCCAATTCATCATCCATTGATCACCGCTGCATCTCAGCACTCCGGGTTATTTCTCTGATCAAGAAATCCAATATGAAATGAAATATACAATGGAAATTGCAGAGAAGCGAAACCACCTGCTGTACGTTCATATCACGAGCAGCCATTGTACGTCGTGCATTATATTCTCAGTTGTAAATCAACATTTTCAGCATGTGCTGGGAACATGACACACACTGTTCCTCTCACCACCTCCGTACATAAACAATTATTTACATATGCCCACAAAGCTCTTGTATTTCCTGATGGCTTATTATGAATTAATCGACAACGTAAAGATCAACGAAGAAGGATTTTGGACCTATACCTCAAAATTAGACGCGCTTACATTCAATGTGGGTGGCTTTTTAAAGGGGATTTAATAATATGTAGCATTGTGTGCAGAATTAACCTTTTTCTAGGGGTTTTTTTGAATTATTTATAGTAATTATGCAGTCGTCCTTCAATTAGTTTGGAATTATGAAATCTTAGTAAGGATAGTAAAGTTAAATCGGGCTTTGTGGATCTGCGCGAAATCTATACCGATATACGTTTTCTGACTTCAAATACGTCCTCGTCCTTGCCTTCTTTTGTGTTCCTAACTCACGCCTTAGAATATTTCAATCAATTTTAAGTTCGCCTACAGTTTCTTCAGATGATACCCACCAGTCATCCTACGGATGGTTTCGCCTCCACAGAGTACAAATCTGCAGGATTACTTCGTTGTCCTTCGTGGCCGAGGTTTATAGTCTGCCGCCATTTTTCCCACCTGAAGTACAAGACGTCTGGAGATATGACTCGCGCTATTTTCATGTATATTCTTTTGTACGTGCCGTGTGTACCGAATATCAAGGTACTTTTATTATACTGGGAATATAATAAAGCCAGGGGCATTCTACAATTCAAGGCGATATCATTCGTGCACCAGATGGAACCTAGACTTACAATACCAAATTGCATTATTGGATTTCGTCTCTCTTTTTTCAATTCGGTCATACGGTGTGATTATATTTTATTTGATTGCCCGGGGAATCTTGTGGAGGTGGAAGACCGACCGTCTGCGTAGACGGGGGAAAATGTGATTATTTAAGACCATGGAATCACGGCCACTGTGACGAGAAAGCCTTTTTTCATGGTCCGTTGTGATTGGTACGGGGTGAGAAGGATCTTTATAAAGCGAAAATTTGAAATTGGTTGGCTCTGTGGTCCTAGAATTGTGTGATTAGATACCCTGGATGAAAGTTGAAATGTGA
>JAULKO010048281.1:0-10844 GCA_032356045.1 Mediaster aequalis | reverse complement strand
TAACAATAGTCTAGAGAGTGTATAGGTATGGGAGACTAAGGGGGGAGTCCCTCGGTCTCATATCGTGCTGGGTATAGCAAACAATAGCAGCTCGTGCCAACAGAGAACGCTGGTCGCGTAAAGCCGATTATTATGGGGGACATACAAGCTCTTTGGTTACGAACGTCCATGCAACTTTGAGCCCAGGTGGCGCGCGCGGTACTGATAGGGTTAAGAGTAGACCCTTTTAATAGTCATAATAGTAATTGATGGTTCTTGTTAAAGTTCAAGTTGAGGCTTTTGATGAAACATCGAGGACATATCATTTGGTGAGATGGGTGGAGTGTGCCAACTACTAAATATGTTTTTACTTTGGTCTTCAAAGCATTGTGGAACTCGCCATCAGGAAACTAAACTGACGAACACAAAACACTAATTACGCATGCACTACATTTTATTCGATAATATTCCAAAAAATCAACAGATACACCATGGCACTGAGGAAACTCATGGAAACTACAATGTGAATTAATAATTACAACAGATATTCCGACAAAAGAAAATTATGAATCACAGTATTCTTCACAAATGTTTCAAAAAGTAATATGTTAGTACTGATCAAGGCATAATGGAATATGTTCATGTGCAACACAACCGTACACTACGTTTATGTCATGGTTTACAGGCGCAGTCTCTTTGATGTGCCAAGTCACTAACAAATGATAGCTACACAGGAGGCAAATAACCAAGCGTCACGTCTGAGGCCACAAAGGTCAGTAACATATTGTCAGTGAACTTTGCGAGACCTGAAATATGAGTTTACCTTTTCATTGAGGCCACCAGCGCCGGTAGACATCTCTCGCACAGTGTGACGATATATCGACGCGCTTTCACGTTCGTACTTGGGATAACTTAAAAAACAAAAAAGACTTTTACCTAGTATGTAATTCTTCAAACAATTCCTTTGGCAGATTTGGATTATTTTTTATCCAAACACACTTGAACAATCTCCATCACATCTCCTTTCGTGATCAAATATCAACATTGATGGTTGCAAGCCACGACTTTATCATGGTGTAATAAAATGAACACAAAACCAAAACACGCTATTTACTAGGTAGTTATATATTGTAGGCTTTCGTAGCATTAAGCAATATATAGTAATCAGTATATAAGTTTTATCTGTGAAGTCTACTTTCCCATTTCATCCTGACTCGTGATTGTATAGTATCATATGCTTACATGTAGGTTGCAGCAGTTCGAAAAATGTTTTTAAAAGTATTTACAATTTACAGAGAATCTACTGCAGTTACAGTTGTTTGCTGTAAATGCACAAAGCAGAATAACAGTGAATCTACTGTTTATAAACAGTAACCTCTGTAATGCCAATTGACAAAAGTACAGACGTACAGTTCACCATCAATCGTTTCAAATTTACAGTGCAGATCCTGAACTTGAAAAACTTGCACCCTATTCCTCAAGATTTACTTTACCGAAGGGTTTACAATCTTCCAACTTTTTCAAATCACACATCTCCCTTAGCAACTTCAAAACCCAAAATTCCCATCCTGATCTCAATTCAAAGACCAAATTTAAAGACCATCAACCTTGAACCAAGTACAGACTGCATGACCAACATAAACTTGTACAAGTCGACTAGTTGAACAAAATAATAAAACCGACAATTCGTGACACATTAGACCTGTTTTTTTTCAGGGGGGTTCTTTTAGGTTTTTTGGGGGAGGGGGAGGTCATATCACGAGGGGCCCGAGTTCTATAATCCCCTTCCCCCACTAATACGCCTATCAGACCCCATTCCAAACAAATACGAATATACAGCATTTTCATGTTCACTTCAAAACACCGAGCACAACTAACAAACTCACGGTAATGGTAAGGCATTCTTCAAAATGTTACAACAGATTCAGAGACGAGCTCCAAAGGCAAAAGGAACGATATTTTGTAGCTGAAACTCACCTCACACAGCACCATGCAAACAACAGTAGTAGAGAGAGGCATTTTTTGGCGGACGAGGTTTGAATACTGACAAGATGGCGGCACTCAATCACCTTCCTTCACGGCAGACACTCAAGGGAGATTGTACCGATGTATCATTGGTTGCGACATCTTTGCGCTTGGACTGCAGAATAAGTCACTCTCTTGAGTAGCCAGACTTCGAGAAGGGGGAGGGTCGTTTCTGGGAAAAGTTAACCTTTTCCCAGTGTGCGTCCCCCCTCCCCTCCGCCAAGAAAGGCCCAACAATTGAAGTCCCAAACATTTCCGTCCGGAAAATAATTTGAAAAGCGGGGCTGACACTGTTTTTGCCCCTGAGGGCGCCTTTCAATCCCAAATTACTACGAACGATATTATCGGTCGTCCATATCGACGTCCCTGGTGCTTATTCCTTTTGTAAAAAAATTGACATAACAAAAAGCTGACCTCGGGTAACGGTGGGGGGGGGGGGGTCGGGGGTCGGTCGAAAAATGACGTTTTTCCTGATTTTGTCAAAACTTTGAAAACATAATATCAATTTGTCTTTTTTGATGTAATGAATTGCTTTTATTTCCAACTTGTGCTGGTTTCGGCTGTGGTTTCGAGTTGTTTGCGAACGTATTGCGTCTATTCGTCCATGCCAGCCCGAGTGCTGTTGAACATTTGTCCAATCGTCTCTCAAGTTGGTTTTCTCATTGTCTGTTCCTTCACCCATCAAACACCAATTCAAATCCCCCCCCCTCATCTCAGAGGGACTGTATTATAGTAGACCCTTTTTGATTGTTTTTTGAAGTTCAAGCTGTGGGTTTGGATGTAACAGGGGGTGTAGTGTACCCGCTGTTAACTTGGTCTTACACTTTTATCTTTAAAATATTGGCCCTCACCTTAATTAAGGCAGTACATTTATACTGACCAATGGTATACCAAAGCACTAAATAAGTATGAACACAAAATAATAACATTTTCCCTCAACTACATTTTATTCGATAATGTTGCGAAATAAAACAGCAACAGCCTACAGCGTGGCACAGAAAAACACGTTAATTTTCTAACTACAAATTTTCATTTTCCCTTTTTCGAAAAATAATGAAAGAGCACGTTGTGGCTTCTTTTCATTAAAAATAAAAAATCTTGGCTTGGAATCAATTACCTGGGATAAAGCTCCCGATTTGGCCCAAAATAAGACACAGAAGCAAACCAACGTTACATTTTTCAATAGAAAGTGAAAAGTGAAATTTTGCAGTCAAAACGACATCTTAAAGGAAATAACTCATGAAAACTACAATGTAAATTTACATTTATAGCAATATTAATTATAAGAAAATGACTACTCACAATCTTCTTCAATATGGTTTTAAAAGTAATATTTCGGAACTGGTCAAGGCAGTCATGGAATACGTTGATATCCAGCACAATCGTGAATTACGATTTGTATGGATGGTTTAGATGGTTCAATCTCTTTGGTTGAAAACCGATTTGTGTCAAGACTTTAACAAATTAACGCCCACTAAGTTTTATGCACCGACTGATGTTTATATACAGAAGGCAAATAAATTGGACTTTTTTACCATTAAAATGAACCAACATATCTGGGTATTATCAGGTTATTTTTTGTTTCTAAATAAAAGTCAATAACCCCGATTTCTCACGCTGCACAGTAAAAGTAAAACGAGAACGCAGAGTCACATGTCAACAAAAAATCAAAATGGCCGCTCCCACTACGATAGTCTTTCTCTGAAAAAATAAACTTTCACTGATCAATTCTTTCTCTCAGGTTGCACGCAACTCTCAACTGAAATACCAGCAATGAAACAAGCATGTCTCCCTCTTCATCTCTGTATATTTTCTGTGAATTACAGGCCGTGTTGAAACTGAAATAATAGAGATTGAACAAGACACGTTTTCTGTGGTGACCGATAGAAAGGTCAACAATTTCCCTTCCCCTGGACTCCCAATATAACGAAACATTTACAGGACCATGGGCGTACATCCCGGGTGGGAGGGTGGGGGATACATCCCCCATACATCCCCCACACTTTTGGCCAGGGGGGTCGCCCATAGAATTACGACGTATTTTACGACACCAAATGCAAAACCTTTCTTTGAAGAACGTCCTCACGTTCTTATAATTCTACCCTCATCCCTACCCCCATCCCCACCCCCACCCACCTCCTCCCCCACTCCTCGCTTATCAAACTACTTGTCAGGCGAATATTTCTGGAGGCCAAATTTGGTCGTAATTTTTTTTTTTTGGGGGGGGGGGGAATTCTTGATCATCCCCCACTTTCGGACACGAATTTACGCCACTGTACAAGCCAATAATCCAATGTTGGAATCTGTTAATCAGAAGGAATTAAAACACAACTTGAATAATTGGCATGATGTACTCTAATGGCACACTATTCAACACTAACAGTGGAAAAGTGCATGCTTTGTGACGTGATGGACAACTCACTATGAGGAGTTCCCTACCATTTAAAAAGCACAATTTACATGTTCGAGTTTGCCCAGATTGATTGTATTACTTGGTTGGAACGTCTCAAGTTCGATCGATCGTGTGAATGTCGGTAACTCTTCACTATTCATCGTTTCTAGTCTATTGTTAATATCCAAATATTGGAAAAGAAATTCATTGCCAGATTGGTCTAAAACGTCTTTTGCTAATGTTCTCATATTTTGTTTACATTCCAACATCGCATTTACTTTTTTGTCTAATTCATCCAAACGTCTGAAGTGCTCAGATTCAGGATTCTTCAGCTTATTAATTTCGTAAGTCAGTTGAATCTTCGCACGATTGACCTCTCTTATTGCCTCTTCAGTTCTCTCTTCCAAGCGTTCAAGAGACGATATGATACATATTGGGATGGTCGCTCTTGCATCAGTGGTTCCCTTTAAAATGTTGTCGAGTTGTTTTATGTGCATGTCCGTAATTTGTAATTTACCAGACGATAACTCTTTGTATTCTTTGCATGCCTTTTCAATGCTGACATAGGAATGATCTGCCGTAGGATGGTCATTGAGAAGACAAGGACTGCAGATTGACTGTTCGCATGTCTTGCAAAAGAACCGTTTCACCTCAAACTTGTGTTGACACGGGGACCTAGCTATTGTTGGTGAACTTTTTACTGTCATCTTCACCGGGCGAATGTCCTCCATCTTGCCTACAGGGAGAAAAACATTCACAGTGCATAATAACGAGTATGAACTAAAAAGAAAGGAAAACTTTTGTCACACACAAAAGAACGGTATAAGTTACTTATTTTTGTATAAGGTTTGGTCACAAAATATCCCGGGGAGGAAGGTGGTCACTGTGTCAAGCACGTTAGCTGAAAAAAATGTGCTGAAGGCAAGGGCATCATAGGGATTGTACCCTTAAGCAAGAACCTGTATCGCAATTTTTTTTCTCTCCACCAATGAGCAAATTGGCAGTTGTAAGGACAGAGCTGGTTAATTTTCTATGCCCGGCTTCACGTCTCTTCTAGCAAATTGTAAGTTCTTGTTTAAATGTTTCAAGGATTAATAACTTGGGGTGACGTTTTAATTACACCACTCCGAGAAATCTTCCATCATTTCCATCATGTCCAATCACAAACCGTAATTATATTACATTGGCCACATTAAGCACAAATAAACGAAATCAACCACATAAGTCATGACAAAAAAAAATGGAATGGATTTTAGTTCCTCAATATTATATAGCAGAGGGGCAGACTTGGAAGAACTTAGGGGGAGGTCGTTTCGGGGGAAACGACTGTGTGAGTCGGCCAAAAGTGAAAAAAAAGTGAACAAAAGTGACCCGGATAAATTTCCCTCACTAAAATAAACTGAAAAGCGGGCGGGGGGATTGAGACTATTTTTGACGCTGAGGGCGCCATTCGATTTGGGAAAACCATTGTCTCTAAAAACCAATACAAATGTACCTTGCCAAAAAACAGACCATAACCCGGGGGGTCGGCCCCCCCCCCCCCCCCCCCCAGGCTACGGTCCTGTATAACCTTGGTAATGTCGTATTAATGTATCAATCAATATATAATAACAACAACAATTATTAAACAATTATTATTCGTCGTCAGTTACTGGTGGATTCAGGTTTTGTTTTGTTTTTTTCAGCCGGGCGGGGGAGGGGTGGCAAAATTGTAAAATAATTGTTTATCAGGCTTATTTTGCCGGGGGGGGGGGGGGGGGGAATGGCAGAAAGTGTCTGAGGGACTGTCAGGAGCCATTGGCTTACAATTATAGTCCTTTACCCTAAACATTAAGCGTGGTGCATCTTTGTTTATTTCTTTATTTCAATGAAATTAGAGATGCTCAGGAAATCATTTATGATAAAAAGTCATGTACAAATTTAATTCCAATAAACCGAACCGTTTAGATGTTTTGTTAGATTGCTCACGTCGCAGCATGCTATATTGTTGCATTAGGACGCATGGCTGAAACGGGCGTTTACAGGTTCCCAATCTTAATCCAAATCGAAATTCCTTCATATCACGTCGTCGTCCACGTTCACATCTCGGATTATCACTTAGCACAATAAACGTTGATGAAAATCAAAATTTCAACATTGCTGAAATAAAAATTGATGACTTCACATTCTGAAAAGTTAACACGTTCAGATTCAACTACGAATTTTAATTTAACACTTTATTTTTTGTTTGGCTGCGAATGTTCATCTTTCGCTTTCAACTGGTTTTGGTTTTGCATCGGGGGTGGGGGTTACACTGCTGGCAATTGATTTCCAGGCAAGAATTTTAATTTTACTGAAAATAAAGGTAGCCACATTTTGTCCTTATATCTTTAAAAAGGAAAACAAATGTAGTTAAAAATGAACGCGTTATTTTAGCCTTACTAAAGATGTAAGTACAATGTGGCTACCTTGCAGTTAAAGATCGTGGCTGAAAATCAATTACCAGCAATATGGCCCCCAATTCGGCCCCTAATAAGACGTGCATACCACACCATGAGCAACCTTTAAAGAGGATGTGGATTGCTGAGAGAAATCTGCGCCATTTTCAATAGATTCTTGACACATTCCCCAATCAAACCTTCAATGTGCATATTGTGTGTCTACAAACTATATAACCAAGCGTTTTTAGCAATTCAGTAAATTCCAAACCCTATCTCGTATGCTCAGCCAACCTAGCTGCAGCTGCGTTTTTCATGTGAAAGGTAAAATCCTCTAATTTATCATATTTTGTTAAACTTGCTGGTTTTCAGAGATTATATTTTGATTACCAAAATATTCTGGGACAAAATTTGAAACAGGGCGATGAAATAATTTACACACTAATTCAATTCATCAAAATTGATGACTTCACATTCTGAAAAGTTTACACGTTCAGATTCAACTACGTTGAATTTAACACTTTATTATTTGTTTTAGCTGCGAACGTTCATCTTTCGCTTTCAACTGGTTTTGGTTTTGCATCCGGGGGGGGGTTACACTGCTGGCAAATGATTTCCAGGCAAGACATTTTCTTTAGCTGAGAGAAATCTGCGCCATTTTCAATATATTTATTTTACATTAAAAACAGGCAATTATTTCTGCCTTGAAATAAGAAAACAAGTTACTTTTGAGAACTGTTTTCATCACGGTTTATCAAGTCCTGTCTAGCGCGCCGGTGCCATTTGTCTAAAAGTCATCGATGGGTGCAGCAAACAAATATGACGTCGTGTTACGGCTTCCCTTTTGTACCTAGGACTAGGACACAAAGGAGAAGCCGTAACATGCCGTCATATTTGTTGGCTGCCCCCATGGACGACTTTTAGACAAATGACACCAGCGCGCTAGACGGGACTTGATAAAAACAGCTCTCAAAAGTGACTTTTTTTACTACTTCATGGCAGAACTAATTGCCTGCAAGTACACGCATCTGATGGCGTAGAATACGCAGTTACAATTTGCCTACGATCATGGCTGCTTGTGAAATAGCCCTATAATGTTAATAAAGTTAAGAATACCATGTAATAATTACAGACCAACATGATTATAATATATGTATGGTCCTGTCCGCCAGAAATACGACAAAACTTAGTATACCTCTCAAATAATCAGCAACGTCGTCTCTGCCGATCTCAATTAACGCCTTGCATAGCGCATCAGTCTGCGCTTTAGTGGATTTTGGCTGCCCTTTTCTCCATGTGTCGAGCATCCAGAAGATTTGATTGTCAACAGAATGGTTTTCCTGTTTGAGCTTGTAAATCCGCTCTGCTTGAAGACCTAGGAGTATGGCGAGCTTCTCCCATTCAGGACCGAGCTTATCTGATAACTCGTGCAGCGTTTCACCAGGTATCTCTGAAATTAACATTATTCCTGATGTTGGAACAGTATCTTGCTGGAACAATACATGTGCTTGACAATGTTACGGTAGGAACAAGCATGATGTGAATTTCCATTCAAAGTGGGCAATGATTGCATGATGTGAATTCAAACCATAGAAGTCCAAAATGATCATGCCTATTGTTATTGGGTAAAAAGCATTATGTCGTGTGATCGTAATGTCGCAAGACAAGCACGCTTCTGTCATGCATTGCTCTGAAGGGGGCGGGCTAAGTTCTATGCTTTGATCCACAGCATTTGTGCTGGCACCGTACACAAAAAAGAGAAAAAGTTATGCTATTCATCATAAAAGTGGCGAACACAGCCCAGTCATCAACGTCATTACAGCTAAACATGCCGAATAGACATTCAATACTGTCTGTGCTCTTTTAGAGTTCCACCCCGAAATATATATATATATCAAATTTTTAATGTATATTTTTCTAGCAATGCAAACGCTATTCAATTTTGAATCAGGGGCGTCTTTAGAGGGGGGTGTTGGGGTGTGTGACACCCCCCCCCCATTCGCCGTTTTCGTCGGCAAAATCGTAGTGCTGTCGGCAAAAAGAGGAAATGGCAAAATGTTGTTGCTGTCGGCAAAAAGGCAGGCCGCCTCATGGTCGAGTGCATCAGCATCGTGCATAATAACGTTAGTAATTAAATGGCGTCCTCATCGTCCCAAATTTGGTAGTCAGTAACTCCCATTAAACTCAAAATTATTAGTTACTTGCGCCCAACAGTAATTCGGACGTATCACTGTGTGCATGTGCGGGGGAAACAATTAAGAATAAAAGTCCTTTTTTTTTTTTAGCTAGATGCCCAAAATTGAAAAAAAAAAGTTTTTTCGTTAACATAACATTTTTCTTGAAGAAAATATTTAGAAGAAAATAAATAGTTTGTTGTTTTTAAAGCATGGACACTCGGACAGTATATCTTTAAGCGTAGCAGTCATCGTAGAGGCCAATGTCCCTGTTACCCCTGGACAGCCACATTTTCTGCTTAAAAATCCTCGAAGTCCACGAGACTACGGCGCTCCACGAGCAGCGTCGTGGTCTCGTGGTGAAGTGCGCTGAACTCAAGATCTCGGTGAGGGCTGCCCATTGTGGGTTCAACCCCAGCCGGGGACCATGGTGCTTGTGTCCTTGAGCAAGACACTTTGTCACAAAATGCCTCTCTTCACCCAGGAGTAAATGGGTACCTGTGAGGGCAGTGGTGGTTATGTGGTTGATTAGCCCATGTGCGCTTAACTATAGCAGCCGGGGCTGTATACTCCCCATGGAGCTGAGAAGGTTTCAGGAATGATTAATGAGCCTGATGACCAGGGGTAATAATGTAGCGCCTTGAGCACCGTCATCGGTGGATATGTGGGCTTAAGAAATCTGCATTATTATTGTTATTATTAAGATTGCCGCTACACATATGGTATATTGCCTGTAGAGGCTAAACAAGTTACACACAAGATCTTGCGTCAGGAGAGGTCGATGACCTGGATTAGATACCCCTTATTATACTGCGAGTATTAAGCAACACCAGGAAGCATTTTCCATTTACCTGTCACATCATGGCCAATTTCTCTACTCTTCTTTGAACTACCACCAGGATCCTCTGCTTTTCTCTTTTGCGGCTGAGACATGTTCTAGATCTCCTTCCCCTTGTTCGGTGATCGCCTATTAAATAAATAATAAACAGCACTACTTCATTTGCAATAATTATCGTTTGTCTCGTCGATTCATCAACAATAAACATACATGATTCAGCAGGCGCGGTTTAAGAGAAGTTACAGCGTCCCCCAGCTTCCCCCGCCTCGGACAAAAATCTTCTAGTTCCTCGTCTCTTTGGTCAAGAAAATGTTTAGTGAAGAAGAATATTGATGCAGTTTTTACCAAAGAACGCTTTCGAACGAACAAGAGTTCCGAAATTTTTCCGATGCATACAAATACTATTTTAGACTTGCTGTGGAAGCAACGTTTTAAACTTGACGTATCACGGTAATCATTTGAATTATGGCATGGATTCAAGCCCACTAAAAAAACGGCTTTGCGTGTTTTCCGCAAATCTAAACTGCCATAACCTATTCTTGAAAATCTTAATGCAAACTATACACGGTTTTAAACGTTGCGGAAGTGGAAATGGATATAGTTTACTGGCGTTCCGATCATGCATAGCCAAACCGCCACGGTCGTCATTGCCTCGATTACTGAATTCCGCGCAGGTGACCTTCAAAGTCAATTGTCGAGAAAGAATTTCCTTTGTACCCAACATGTTCAACTGCAAAACATTGCACTCCTTTTTTGTGCAAGCTTGTTCCAAAGTATTCTGGATTAAAGGATGTGCACGTTGAAGCATTGGTGCATATATGTGGGTGAGGTTAAACTATACGTATGAGGACTTGTTTCAATGGGGAACAACAGGTTACGTAAGGTCCTCGCAAGGATTCCAAGTCCTCAGATGAATATCGTGTAAAAATCCTGTGGGGCAGTCCTTAAAAAAAGTCCAACAACAAAGGGAACAAAAGAGGTCATGGGATGGGGACAATAGCGCGTCCTCACAAGGATAG
>JAULKO010048173.1:0-10847 GCA_032356045.1 Mediaster aequalis | reverse complement strand
TTTACTTCCCGGACGCGCGGCGGAATCGGCCAATGACGTGCTCCAATTTGATCATGAATATTTATGAGGTGTAGTAAAAAGTGATACTATTATGGGCGAGATCCTGGAGGTGGGGGATATATTCACACCCTGGGGGTGGGGGATACACAAACGTTTTGACCTGGGGTGACCAATGTAATCATCCCCCCCCCCCACTTTTTCAGGGTACTTACTTGCGCATATAGTCCGTAACTTGCAAACTATGCTCTCCTGACACTATGGACATCTAACAAAAGAAAAACGGTGCACTAACAATGAACATC
Organism: Mediaster aequalis; assembly: GCA_032356045.1. Taxonomy (NCBI): domain Eukaryota; kingdom Metazoa; phylum Echinodermata; class Asteroidea; order Valvatida; family Goniasteridae; genus Mediaster; species Mediaster aequalis. The sequence goes on along the minus strand of JAULKO010048173.1, from coordinate 10,545 downwards.
CATTGTTACTTGGCAGTAAATCCATTGTTGCTTGTTCACAGTGTGAGCTGAAAGCATTTTTTGCCTGAGCAATTGTTCTAATGTAGTGAACGCCCCTTGCCAGGCCAGCACAGTGTAGCAGCCCAGCAGGTGTCGGATTTTTAAAGGGCATTAAGGCAATTCAAAAAACAATTGCCCAGGGCAGCAGATGTCAAGTGTAGGCCTACATGCATATCATACTGAAATTCATATCATATTATACTGAAATTTATGTCGTTTCCTTTACAGGTTTTTAATTTTTATTATCATATGCAATAGGCCCTATGTTTATTTTAAAATCTCATTGTAACCTAACCTTTGCGATGATCGATGATCAGCATCTGCAAAATGCTGCAATTCTTATTTTTAAATCGTATAAATTTGGTTTGGGACTCGGGCTGAGAAAAAATGAACACTATTTTTTTTTTGGGAAAAAAAAATATTCCACATTAAAACTACTTTTTGTCGAGCTTTGGTTTAGATACATTTTTTACTTTTAAGTACAATTTCATCAAAATCATGCTGGTCGTCCTGCCATTTTGCTCACCACGCACATCGCGCAAACAATCTTGCACTCTCGCGATCAACGTGACTGATTCGGCCGCATCGTCCCCGTGTAAACCCCAGGGGCTTATCCAGGGGGATTTACCCCTGAACCCCCAGCAAGGGCTTTGCTCCTGCACCCCATAGGGGCCCTTAAGCGGGCCCCTGCACCCCACGCCGTGTCGCGCTCAAAAATCATCCCCCCATATGTAACAAGAAATCTCCGCCCCTATACTAAACCATAAAGGGAAAACAGACGAAATTACCCAGATCAGTTTAACATAAATTAGCCAGATTTAATCCAATGATAGGCCTACCGTGAAATCAAATAAGAGGCCAGACATGTCAGGAGCTTGTTGCATGGGTTCATGTATTTTGGCATCTTCAAACAGGATTGTGTCATGGGATTCTGCTTCAGGGGACTCGGCCTGTCGCCTCTCGCCTTATCTGTTTACGGCCAATACACACAAATCTCTTCTACTACTTTCGCCAAGGAAGAGGGATGAATTTACCCTTCGGGACGCTGAGTCGCCGTGACCTTTCTTGTATCCTCGCTCAAATAAACGTATCGGGTGTCTCGTTTTCCCGTATAACCTTTGACCTGTATTCAGTGTAACCACTGGACCTTGTACAGCAGTCGTCAACTATTATGAGCTAGGTCAAAAGGAAATCGCAGCCAATTTTTAATATGAAATAATAAATACTGCTACAAATTGCTTGCCAACTGGAAGAACCTGAAATGTATAATGATAAAAGTTTGGATCATAGCAGAATCTTTCTCAAAGGCTAAATGATACAAAAACAGATGTATGAAACCACACTAGTACAGATGAAAGGAGATGGACAAAGGGAGGTGGACAAAGGAACTAGGTGGGTTGGGGGAAAAAGAAACATCAAAGGAAGAGGACAAATGGAAATGGAACGCCGAGGTGTGAAAGTTGGGAATGGACTGCAGGAACAAGTGGAGGTAATTACTGGGGGATAAAGAAAGTTCAAGATGCAGGAAGAGCTTGACACTATGAACATCTAACAAAAGAAATACGGTGCGCTACCAATGAAAGTCCATTGTTACTTGCCACTGAATCCATTGTTACTTGTTCACAGTGTGACACTGCGTGTGGCTTGACACTGCTTTCTTTTATGAAGGTCGCTCAACACCAGGCCCTAGGAAAGGCCACTCGAGGCTGGGGTGGGGGTTGGGTTGGGGAGTTGGGGTGGGCTGTGGAGTTGGGGTAGGCTGTGGGTTGAGGTGGGAGTTGGGCGGGGTTGGGTGGGGGTTGGGTGGGGGTTGGGTTATAGGGAGTTGAGTTTGGGTGGGTTGGGGGTGGGCGACCGTCTACATTCAGGCTACAAGTTTTAAAATGTTAAAAGTGTTTGCTTCTGGGTGATTTATGTATACAGATTACTGCAGATTATGTTGATAAAACTTCATAAATGAAGACAATAATTTGGCCATTTATTGTTCCCGTTGGTTTTGAAATGAATGGTGTTATTGTGGAAATGGTGTTATTGTCCAAGAGCCTGTGGGGAAGCTTTACAGGCGTACTCGGCGGGAATCGAACCCCTGACCACTTACTAAAGTATGGCCATTTTTGTCTGTTGCCACATTCGTATTGTGCCTATACAGGACGTGAATTTGACGATTCTGCGCGTTGAAATAGCTCGCAGTTTTGTTATATTCATGGACAAGGGCATGGTTTTCAAAGCATGGACAACAACTTGCAATTGCTGAAAGTCACCAGATTGCGCCGATCAAGCAGGCCTGGTGCATTCAGCCATAGATGCTCATTTGTATTTTAAATGACGGGAGAAATTCGCGCTGCAGTGCAATTTTGGTCTCGAAGATGAACTGGAAAGGATTGTTTACAGCAACGACAACGACATGGACGAGATACCTAGACCAGACGGGGGCCGCGCTGGGTGGATTGCCGTACTGGCTTCGTGGATTTGCAATTTTATTTGGGTTGGGATCACCAAGGGTACGGGAATAATGCTGCCGACGTTACAGCAACAGTTTGCTACGGATACTTGGATCGTCGGTTGGATTACATCGATGATAGTTGCGATTGATGCATGTGCAGGTAAAAACATGTTAAAACGTCCATCCTTTACAAGTCCATTAGGTTTGTAGGATCTGTACAGTCCAGGGAAACATGGAGTAAGGAAGTGTCCTTTGAGTAAGGAAGTGTCCTTTGAGGAAGTGTCCCTTTGATGATGAGACCTCCCTCTTTTTGCACTTGATTACAAGACATTGTGTGGTTTATTGACAGTTTCAAGACATGCATGGTTTATTGTTGCCTCTTTTAAATTTACAGGTCCATTTGCAGGATTATTTACCAGACGGTTTGGCACATGTTACGTCATCATGACTTGCGGCGCAATGATTGGTGTCGCTCCTATAACTGGGTCTTTCGCGCAATCTGCTCTACATCCGACGTTTATAGTATTTCTGCTATGGTAATATTAACTCCATATTTTTTTGTGACGTTATACAATTCGACACAAGGTGACGACGTGCCATGTATGAATCCTTATTATAAATGAAATGAATAGATGATTTTATTGGCCCCTTCGGGAACTGGTTTGGGAGTGTCGAGAGTTGCTTCCAATTTAAAGACGTCATCGGTCACTGTTTCACAACGAACTATGCAACAGCCGTCGGCATTGCACGGACAGGCTTCTCCGAGCTAGCTCCATTACATGGACTGTTCGTGTTTGCGCCTCTGGTCCAGCTCTTCCTGAATATATACGGCTGGAGGAGAACCATGCTACTGATTGGAGGGATCATGTCACATGGTGTCGTGTGTGGCGCCCTCGAGGTAACCGCAGATCGAATAATTCCAACTCGAACAACCTTCGATTACCAATCGCTTCCACGCGGGGAATCAGGGCACTAATGGGCTTCCGTAGCAACGTGACCACCTGATTTCCTAATTCACGCGATGTGTATGTGGCACGCTCTGGAAGAATACAGTCGAGAAGTTGGACTTCGGGCTGTTACGCAGTGCACGTTACTGGTCTATGGCTATTATATCTTGCACTACGATTTTTTTCTTATGAAATGTGGGTCGTTTATTTTGTTTCTCAAGCTCAATCCAACGGGTTTCTGTTGAAGACGCGGGAAATTTGGTCACAGTGAGCCCCCCCCCCCCCTTTCGGGGGGGGGGGGGGATTTGACCAAATTCACAAGACGTTGTTGCTGGCGGTTCGTGCCTGATAGCGGTTCGTGGTTATAGCGTCCTCTCGCGCGCGTCGAATGATTGCGTATCAACAGTATACAACAACGTCTTGAACCAAGACTAGAAGTTATGTAATGGAACAACGTACACTTCCTGAGTCTTGTATACATTGCAGCACACTACACTATAGTGAAACCTGTGGATCGGGAATGGATGGCTGATATACAACCAACCTTGCTCGGGTTGTGGATTTTATATAGGGGGCCTAGCTGTCATGCCTGTAGGAAAGAACTCCATATCCCACCGCCACCTTAGACCTCGTGTACAAAGTTGTTCACTCCTAAATTAGTGTTTCCACAGATTTTACTTCTTAGAAGTTGTCAAGTCATATTAAGAAAAAAAGTGGCGGTGAGATATTGAACTCTTTCCGGCCGGCCTGTATTTTCATGTTCTTTTTTGTGATTCTCTTTCAATATTGTTCGACTCTGCTTGTCAAGCTTGTTGCAGGCCTGGCTACATGACATATGTAAGGTCAGCTTTTTGTCATGTTTTTGCAAACTTGTATGACCTGCTAGTTTTCAAAAATGTTCATAAAACATTGTTGCAATTTGGACCCAGACACATGCACACACACACCCAAACGTGTGTTGATGACCTCCGATGGCGGGCGTCCTTTTGTTCCCTCTATTGTTCGAAACACCCTCATTTTTTGAAGCACCCTCATTGGTTTTGTACACGTTTTGAACCGCGGACGTAGATCGGGAATCGCGGACGATATTATTCCCATTGTTAAACGTCCGCACTTGTAAAGGACGAACACGTCCACATGCCACATACACAAAACATGCATGTGCCACTCTGGAAACATTAGCCCCAAAGTTTGGCGACGATGACTCGTTGTGCTTTATCTTTCGTGTGAGGATACAGCACAGCGAGTCATCCTTGCCACACTCGGGTGGGCCCATACAAACACACATGTAGGCCTCTGCTTCAGTCTCTGTATTAATTTAAATGAAACTCAAGTATACTTTCGCTCCTCAGTCATTGTCAGTATTGTCAAGTATATCATTTAGGCAGTGGACATATAGCGGATGACAGTAAAAAATTACCGGAGGTGATATTTTGACGACAGTCTTCTCTCACTCACAGATTGGTTTATGTCCATGGCAAATTCTTAGACTTTTCTCCCCCTGAAAAAAAGTATCCCAAAACCACAAATTAGGAAAAGAATTGTTTTGTCTTTTATTTACATGAACCCATTAGAAAAATATTGCCAAAGAAAATGATTTTTTTTTTAAATGATATAGCATTAAAAAGAAGGAATATTTTTTTCCTTGAAGAGTGGGCTGGTCTTTTGATTCATCCCCAGACAAACTGTCGTTGGATATATCCTTCCTATCTCCTGGAATGTGTGTACCTTTCCATGAAAATACCTCAAGTAGCCACATCTAAGCATCTTTTCTCTAATATTTTCAGTGAAACAAATTAAAATTCAGCATCTATCAATTGTCTTGCTCCCCTTCCTACTAACAAGGGGACAGTGGGGAGGGAGTGGTTGCAAGAAATAATAGGTAACATTTGCACTATTTCCTATTTATGATAGGCTTCAATCCATTGCATTTTTAAAATACTGTCACTGATTTAGTTGTATACTTTCAGGACAGTCTACCTTCAGCGGAGATTACAAGAGAAGTACCCAGAGTTGTCTTTCCATCATCCATCAAAGCGGACAGTGAGTTTGTTCGTCTTCGTCGACAAATCTGATGCTGGGCAATACATTGAACAGTTGTGGTCATCCAAGTTCCAAATCTGATGAAACTTCATCTGCCAGTGGGTCGATGCCGCTCGTCAAGCAGGCTCAGAGCTCTCACCTTCAGCCTCACCTCCAACCTCACCTCCAACCTCACCTCCAACCTCACCTCCATATATTCTATTTGTCCGCAATGACTTTGTGTGAGGAATTCATGATCCCATGGACTTCATATTGAATGGCCTCCTACACCCATCTGATGTACACGTTCAAGCTGCGGAGGCAGTTCTGCCAGTTGTGTTATAAAGTGTATTGGCATGGTTGATGGGTTATAAGGGGGAGGCAACACTTTTGTCTTAGTCCCCATGAGCATCCACCCAAAACTCCTGTCAATCCTGCAAGACATTGTATACCTTCACTCTAGAGGGAAGAAACAAACACCCAAGTCCTACCGTGTTGGAATGGCTATACGTCATTAACCTGGGTCCTCAAGATTGATTGACATACTGCATGGACTTGGTCATTGTGCTTATTACCCCACCACCATCAATCTCCAGACAGCTTTGGCACAGATTCAGTTGAAACAGGGCTCTCTAATCGCCTCCCAGCTGGCATTGTCAAAAAGTCATTCCCCATTCTAGTATGGGACAACATCGATATGTCACATGAAATACCAACTTGCCATGGAACGACTCATCACACAAATTGATTCGTTGTGCAGCGTCACTCTGGACCTGGTGTTCTGTATCTTAAGGAGACAGTGGTGAGGCTTTTGCTCCTTGGATCTTCTTTGGGAAGGGATAACTGAGAATTGTCTTATAAATATTGCTAATTTCTGGTTTTGGATTTTGAAATTTTGGGTTGTTTCATGTCCACATCTCTGGCAAAGTTCACCATCTTTTTTGAAGATTTTCAGCACCTTCAATGGTGCGTACAACTTTATAACCGCATGGACGTGGACATGCAAATTACTACTTTACTTCCTGTAATCTGTTATCATCACCTGTTTATTATTGCATACATAGCCAGATGAATATTGACAAAACGGGAAAAATTATTGGTGGGAGAGTATATTATGCATTTTTAAATGTTAGGGTGTGAACAACTGTAGGAACTGATAACTGTGATTGGTGATTTTATTGGTCCTTAATTGTTTTATTGTTTTGTAAATTCCTTGACTTAATTCAAAATTTTGGGTAGCTGCACTTCCCTTGATATATGATGAACCATTTGGAAGATTGTTGACCTTGCAGCACCTTTCATGATGCATACCACTTAATTAAACTGCAGAGATTGGGACATGCCACCATGCAGATAGGTATTCTTTGTCAATGAAACAGTAATAGTTACCCCTTTCTAAGTAACTGTTTCTAATTTCGCAGTGATATTTATTTTATTTTATTTTCAGACAAAAAAAAACAACAACTTCACAAATAAACAGATACAAGTAACAGGAATATACAAATAATTAACACTACCGTTGATCCGTTCTGGGATAGCCCAATAAAGCCAATTTGTTTTTAGGCATATTTCAGTTGGGATACTCTACCTTGGATTAATAAAATATGCCAAATATATACCTTGGATTAATACAAAATATGCCAAATATATGGGGGTGGTACATTATGCATCTTTAATTGTCAGAACTGCTTTGGGTTATTATGCTATTGTCCTTCGCAATTATTTCATTGTTTATCTCAGAGTTGTTTTACCTCTACCTCTCCAGCCAAATCTGTCATCAGTGGATTTTCCAAGAGGTGTGCACCTTTAATAGTACATACCGCTTTAACTACTGGAATTAGCACATACAAAAATGGAAATTAGTATACTTTGTCAATGACACTATAATAATTACCGTTTCCTAAATAACACTTTCTATTTTGTTAGTAATACATTAGATAAGTGTTGTTTTGTGTTACGTTATCATCTTTAAGGGCCAAAACTGATTTGGGAACTGATTTTTAAAATTGATGATATTAAATGCTCTTTAAAAGTATTCCATTCTTATGCATGTCCCGCGGTTCAAACTTGTTGGTTGCCTCACCTCTCCAGCTACGTTTATCTTCCAGTTTAGGACTATAGATCTTCCAAATGGTGTGCACATTTAATGGTGCATACCGCTTTAACTGCAGGTCTCTGGACATGCCAATGTAAATATTCGAATTCTCCACCCTAAGCAAACTATAATAATCATCAATAAAGTTTGCTCAGCGATATCCCACAAACCTGCTTTTCTGAGGGTCGTGCAGGACCACATGCAACCGCCTATGCTATCGTAATGAATGACTCACACTATGAACATCTAACAAAAGAAATACAGGGCACTAACAATAAAAGTCCATTGTTACTTGGCACTGAATCCATTGTTGTTCACAGTGTCATACTGGCTTATTTAGCACAATAGGCGACCCCGCTCCATTGTTGATAAATGGCGTGTGTTAATTGAATTCCCGGCTGTGCTGGCTATAGCTTTGTTGTTCAATGACGGCTATGACGCGTGCGAATTTAATCCTGGGCAGTTCTGACATGCAATAGACCCTTTTCATGGGACGCCATCTTCGAAACCCAAAGTGATGCAGTAAACGCAAACAAACTGACTGTGACTCGCGCGCGGTATGTTTATGCATGCCGAAGTACTAGAAACGGATTTTAGGAGAAGTTTACTTACGCTCACGGTTCACGATTGCTAAATTAATTAATTAGGCTGCATGACTGTGACCGACTGTTCTAGGAATCTGAAATATGTGGCTCAGATTCCTCAGGCATACATTGAAAATGGGTTGAAAAGTACGCCAAAAAAGCAACTTCGTTGAACATGTTGAAGGACACGTGTACGACGCTAGGACGGTCATGATAGTTATGTTGGTGGGCAGAGGTAGATCCAGATGGGGGTTTGGGGTCTACTCCCTCCCCCCCCCCCCCCCCCCCCCCCCCCCCCGTTGTCGTTCTTGTTCATTTTTATCTGCGGCTTGTCTTTATCTGACCCCGTACTGCATTTTGTTTTCCATTTTACAGGTTAACAAATTATTCTTAATTGTTTAAAATTGTTTTTATTTTTAAAACAAATTGTAAATAAAAAATCCTGGATCCACCCGTAGACTGGGGTGTACATTTTTACTGCTCGAGTAATCTGAAATATGTGGCTGAGATTTCCGGGGCATACCACTGTGAACAAATAACAATGGATTCAGTGCCAAGTAACAATAGACTTTCATTGTTAGTGCACCGTATTTCTTTTGTTAGATGTTCATAGTGTACATTGACAAATGGGCTGAAACAAATTCCCAAGGACGAAACAAATTCCCAAAGCCTGATGACAGCAGGGATATTACAGCAACTTGTCGAACATGCTGAAGGGTAGGCCACGGCGATGATGGATGGGTGGGCAGGGGTGCCAGTGGATCGTGGGTTTGAGAGTTGAAACACCTCCCCCTCCCCGCTCTTATTTTTTTCTTTTACGGGTGTAAAAAAAAAACATCTGATGGGTCCTGACTCCCCTCCCCCATTGTTTTTACTTTAACAGGTTTTTTTTTTTTACTTAGGGCCTGACCTTGCAAAACACATCCTGGATCCACCCTTTGACTGGGGTGTATATTAAAGGTATATTTAAGTCTTTGCTGAATCCAGATATTGTCCCAATACCTACTTCAACCTTAATTTTTTCACAATCAGTTATTTAGTCAGTAAATTTAACAGAACTATGTAAGAGAACACAGACAGCATTTTTTAAGTCTCAGTGTTAATAATTTCCAGTATGAGCTAAAACAGCTGGTGTTCAGCATGCTGAAGCCCTTCTAGGCTTCACAGGCTTATGTGCATCAAGACTGCACGTATAGTTGTCCATCCTCCACCACATGAGCCCGGGTAATGCACTATGATTATAAGTTGGTCCTCATGATGCCATAGGATTCAACTTAATGGTGCAAATCTGAAATAAAGAAATATAAATTAGGCCACAGTTTTTTTTTTATTTCAGCAATAAGAGTTAGGCACATCGAAATTGGCACTGAGAAGGATCATGTACACGTACATGCACTTTAAAGATTCTAACAAGCGAGTTCATTCAGCTAGCCATGGTGGGATTTATCACACCTTTCCTCAGATTTCATTCAAGTTTTTTCCCCCACTATTTTCACATTTATTTTTTTATCATTAACATTTTTTAGGGGGTGGCTCAGCTAAAAGAAAATCTGTATATTTTATCAGTGGCCAAAGTTTCTTTGTAGAAGATTTAATTTTGAGTTGAGGACTTATTTATAGAGCAAACAATCCGACCCATCCCTCTAAGCATGAAAAATAAACAACTCTCACATGTAATGTCCTTCCGCCGACAAGTCCAGGTCCTTTTTAAACCCAACGTTACTCCTCCCGATCATATTAATTTCACATTTTCTGGCGTCAACTACCGTGTTTTCCTGTCTACTGAATCCGTCCGTTGCTTCAATTGCGGAGAGCTAGGTCATATCAGCCGTTCCTGTAAAAAAAACCTAGCAAAAGACAACCTCAACAAGCCTAACAATCCCATAGATCCCCCACCCGTTTTCGTCCACAAAAAATCTGACCCCAAACACCCACCCAAACGGACTGCACCCGCTTCGCCAGTGGTGTCCGGTGCTGGCCCCCGGGCCGAGGCTCCTCACCGAGCCGCGGCCCCCCGCCCATACCGAGGCTTCGCGCCTCGGCAGATGGTGCGGCCGGTCCCTCTGGACCTGTGGGGGCCGGTGCTCGGGCCGCCGATCCTACGGTACCCGTTCGTGCGTCGACTCCGGCCTCTGCTGGGGAGACGACCTCGGGTGCCCCGGGACCCTCGACTGGCCCCGCGGCGTCGGCCTCCGGTTCGACCGAGGCCGATGCTGTGGGGCCTCCGTCCGGGGCCCCTGCGGGAGATGCGGTTGAGGCCGCAAACCCCACCCCATACACAGATTCCTCGGATACTACACCCTCCGTCTTGGGCACCCCTCCCATCCCGACTAGACTTTTCTCCGAGATAGTCAGCAAGCGCAAGCTGTCCCCCACCAAATCTCCCGTCAAAGGCCCTCGTCTAATCCCGCTCAA
>JAULKO010047959.1:0-10851 GCA_032356045.1 Mediaster aequalis | reverse complement strand
GCGGACGTCCTTTTGTTCCCTCTATTGTTTGTACTTTTTGAAGCACCCTCATTGGTTTTGTACACGTTTTGAACCGCCGACGTCGATCGAGAATCGCGGACGATATTGTTCCCATTGTTAAACGTCCGCAGTTGTAAAGAACGAACACGTTCATACATACACCCATACATACATTAAGCACAATAAAATACACACGAAAATAAGATAATGCACGACAAAACAATTACACAACATCGCAAAGGAACATACGTACATTGTAGGTTCCCTAAAATCCTAATTTAAGGTAATGAAGTATTCATTTTTGTAGTTGATTGAGCATCTGACCGATGTGTCAGCTTGACCATTTAATACAACACTGATGAACGAGGATGGATTCGTTTGTATCGAAACCTGACAAGCTTTGTTGACTTAAATATACGTAACCATAAAGACACCACAGGGTTATTCTTATTTTCTTCACTTACGGCCGATCATGACCTATTGATAAAATATGCACGTTGCCCAAGCACACTTACCATTCCATACACGCCAGGCTGATAGATTCAGTGCCATGGAAAAATACCTAGAACCGCAGAGACCCTTTTCAGTTTTCTAGATGCATTTTTGGCGTTTTATTTTGTGATAAGTTTAGCCATCACGGTGTTGTTTCGTGAGATCAAAGTATTAAAGGATAAAAACGGAATTAGTGTTGTTTTTGCTTGGAAGTCTGACTAGGAATTATGATATTTGCTCAGACGTGTGCCTAGGAATTCTGAGAATATATTTCAGTGACTACCTCGGCAAACCTGGTGTGTGCCACATCTCTGGTACTAACATTTGAAAACGGCGGAGATGGGTTTCCTTATCACGTGCGCAGCCAATAATATTTAAGTCATACATTTTCCGAGCGACCCACCATTACCATCACTGTCTCCTGCGTAACCAGTTTTACTTTCCAACGGTGTATTAAAAGCAAATACTCAATCTCTTCGTGCGTTTTGTTGTTTTTTTACTTCCACGACGTTTAGTATTTCTTCGTCATTGCAGGTTTTCGTTCATGTTATTATATAGTTTGCCTGGTGGAAATTCAACTGAGGAAGCGCATTTTGATCACAGTAAAATACCAAAAAACCAGGAGTATAGTAATACACAGGAGTATTGGAGTATCCGCCTGCGTTCCCATAGTGTACACGCTAGCGGCATTTGTCAAAAGCATAATGCACGGGCAATGACAAAGGATTTTGACAATTTTTGCTGATAATTTATTACACCAGCTTTCCCTAAGATTAAACCCGTGCACAAAGCGTTTTAGTTTGGTTCCCTAACCTAAAGATCCCCTGACTACTTTTGAAAAATCCTGGGTCAGGTAGCCACCATGGTTCAAAATAGGTGATGACGAACAATGGCAGTCCAAGTGACATCATTAGTGGCAACATTCAAGAGTACTCTTGCCATATTCGGTTGGCAAAATACTGCAAAAGCATGGCAGTGACTTTTGCCGGTGAGTTTCGATTTAATTGAAAATTCTAAAATGTCAGGATCGACAACAGGCATGACGGGCATTTTGTTGTTAAATACCATCGCGAACGTCAACGATAACATCCGAATATTAACGCAAACAAGTTCAGAAAATTTCGGAATTTTTTTTTGAAAAAAAAATGAGGCATTCCTCCTTTTTGGTAACGTGACCTGGGAATCGTCAGAACAGTCAGATTCGTCAGGCCCAGTAACCAGACTAAACTAACTTCCCCCCTTTTTGTTAGGGGGTGGGGTTGCATTCAAAGCAAATTGTTGCCAGGCTAGGGAATCAAAAGCCTATTGGTTTACAATGTTTCCTTGTCTATATCATTGATCCACGCTATGTCTGCATTGAATATTATAATTATTATTCTTGCCCACACGCTCCATCGTATCATGCGGGTTTTGTTCGATTTTATTTCTGACGATAGCTATACACGCTATACAACTAGAAGTATCTGAACAACCTGCAAGGACGATGCAAACTGGATTCAATATTCCATTACACAATACCCATGACTCTGGTAAACTTTAAGCTCGCACTGACGAACGCCATCTATTGATTTGACTAGAATTACGGATGGTGGCAACGCTGACTAACCAGCAAGCGTGGACCAAGACTCCTGTTTAATATACCAGTGCAAAAACGAATTGCATTCTACATTTGTTAGTGATCAAGCTGAGGTAAATAAGAAACCTATCATGAGCGGTGTTATAGCAAGTAACACTATCCCTAGGCTAAACTGTTCAAGGGGAATATGATTATTTATTCCATGGTTGTATTCAATGGCCAGCTCAGCTATGTTTTCCTTAAGAGTCTCTTTACGTCAATACAGTGCCTGACTGTTAGAATATATACCCGCGGGCTAGCAGGATTGCGAGTTGGGCCTACGGGACTCAATTTCTGTATGGCAATGCTAAGCACACGATACTTTACTCATGAAACCGTTTTTATAGAGACCGTAAACATGAAATAAATGAGATGGGGTGACTCAACAATGTCAATCTTGCACGGGCCAACATGTAATGGTTTAAGCGGTTAAAGATAACACGCTGATGGATTTTCTGCTAAAGCTATCGCGCATCCTTTGCTCAACCGTTCACGTGTGACGTGGGTTTTGTACAATCTGTATACAATTTACAAATGATGCACGTCCACAGTGCAAGTAGTAAAAGAATAAGAATAATAATAATACCATGGAAGTATTCAAGCAACTTTTAAGATGAAATTGGCCTAATACAAATTGTAGACCTAACCCTAACATCCCTAGCTCGTATCCTTGCACTGATGTTTAACCCTCATCCTGTACCCCTGTATTCGCATTGTAGCCTGCATATGCTGCGCCACTTTCAACGGGTCCGTATCACCTCATAACGATTCTACTCGTAGAAGTGTTAAATTTAATTGGCTAAATGAAGGAACTACTAAATACTTCCCCTGGCTTGGATTGAGCGAGTGGGATTGTAAGGGATGGAGGCCAACAACTCCAGTTCATAGCACGCATTAAAGGAGTTAAGGCCCAGTATTCATTTATTCCTGATCTATATTCTCTGAATAAATTGGATTATACGAACTTTTGCATTTCATTATACTGTGTTCGTCGTGTTCAATGCGTCATTAATTGATAGGGAATCGAGTCGTATGTCTTTAAAAATCATGTGTTTACAGGTAACACTTATAATTTGTATTATACCTTAGGGTCACGTAATCATGTTTTGTTTGTGCTCAGTTAACCATAATGCATCAAGACGTCAAATATTTCCTTCATCCCGTATTAAAGAGTACCACTCAACTGAACTGCTACGTTTTTAACCATCACACTCAACAACCATCCACATGTTTTACACGTCCTCGACCACAGCCCACTTCAACAAGTCCAAGTAATACAATTTTCGCCGTCTCGAAACCGGCCACAGTCCATGTTTAATACAATTATGGAGCATCGGTTGCTAGGCTAAGGTTCCGTTGATGCGAACTGCCGCGTGAATTTTCCCCTGGAAATTAATTTCCTTGGGCTTAGATTACTGTACAGGATTACGATCGGGAGGATCGATAACGCAGCCTTTCCTATACACGAACGGTGACAGGGGATTTTCGAGAACGACATTTCATCGCGTCGTGTTACGAGGTCGGATGGAACGTGTTTGCATTGCATTTCTTTTGATGGCAAGAGATATTTTTTTGTAACTGATTGTCGCTGAGACTACTCGTGATTAGTATCCGAGTGGACTGAGCTTAAGCTCCTCACACACCCTATACATCTCTGAAATGCACGCAGCTAAGATATATTTCAGACAAGCTATTATACTGATGGTCAATATGCGATCATCGTAATTTCACCCTGCACACCAATTTCTGAAACGCATGCCTTCGAACAAATACGTAATGATCTCAAAAACGTAATGATCTCAAAAACACAGAAACGTTGACGTCCCCTTTTTATTTTAAAGATGCAGTGAATAAACTCGCGTTTACACGCTTATTAATCATTGAGACTTAATTAGTGACCATTGTTTTTTAATTCTTGGAATTTCCGTGGAAATTATGAACAAGAACATTCGTTTTGCAGACCGAACTTTTTCTTTTGTTGATAGAAATCCACAGTGCAATTAAACCTCAAGTATTGGTCCTTGCACAGCTAACGTGCATGTCGGTCTTTGTTTGCTTATATGATAATTTGGGTATGGATTGTTCTAGTCTAAACAAGCCCTTTCAAGACTGATTAGCAAACAAACATACGCCCGCGGGAAGGTTGTTATATCTATCGTGTTATATATCTATCGTTCCAGCATATATGGTCACGTGACGGGTTCTGGCGTGAGACCCAGGCGCACGTCCAGGCTCGGTACGCGCATGCGCTTTCAAGACCAGCAGTGCTGAGTTTTGTCTACCAAAATACTCGCCGACAAAAAAGCAATGCAAGTGCACATACAAAACGGCACGTGCTGGCAGTCGCACGCTCACTCGCCGTAGCTAGTCTCGCCTACCAACAGGCAGCGTTAATCGTGTAGTAAGTTCATCGCGCCTCACTCGGTCAACGCTAGACTTCGTATAGCTATCGCAGTCTTCACGTACCAGTGTCCTGCAACTCTGGCAAGGCTACACAGATTTTATTCTCGTAAACAGTCCTCCCCATTGTTGAAACCTCATCAACTGTCGTCGCTCTATCATCCATTTATTTTTGCAGGACAAAACTTGAAGTGTCGGTGCACGACTGTTTTAAACTAATAATCTGGCGTGATTGTGGTGTGCACGATGGCGGAAACCGAGTGTCTGAACTGCACGGGCGTGCAGGAGCAAGATTCGCAAGGGGTGACGGGTGTGATCTTCCCCATCATCATGGTCTTGATAGCCGCGGTGGGGATAACCGGCAACTCTCTCGTACTGCATATAATATTTCGGCATCGGGACATGAGGACAGTGACCAACAGTTTTGTCGCCAGCTTAGCGCTGACTGATATCGCCATTCTGGTCATCTGTGTCCTCCCAACGGCTACTGTTTATGTAACGAGCACGTGGAAGCTGGGAGATTTTCTTTGCCGAGCGGCGAGCTACACTCAGGCCGTGAGTACAAGTCTTTTTTCCCCCAGTCATTCAAATTCCACTGCAAACGAAAACAAACAAACGAGCCCTTTCGCATTATTGACCGATGCATTAGCAGGTGTATTTTGAAAATGTGGTGACAACGACTACGACGACGACAACAACAACAACAAAATACAGCTTCAATGTAAATGTTCACTTAGATTTTGAAGGGAAACTGCTAGTTTTTGGCATAAACCTTTGCACCCGAATATTAAATCATATAATTATGAGGTTACTAAACCTGACAAACTCCTATTTGAGTACTTGGAACATACACATACGATTTCAGCTTTATGTCGATTTCCACTGAAGTCCGTTTGGGTCGTCGAAATTAGAAACTTCATGAAATAATTTCTGCTGTATATTAGCACTACTCGGAGAAAAGGCATAGTTATATTTTAATAGGTCGTCATCAGTTGATCATTGCAATACAGACTGTAACTTGTTTATTCATACAGCAAAGCTTCACATGATATTTTCTGTTTGGAAAAACAATACCCAAGACCTATCCAACTTGACGGCCCGCAAATGGTAACTTTTTCGAGTTTTTAATGCGGCATTCGATGGTTTGTCCCCCTCCGATCCACAGGACCACCGGGGCTGGTCACAGTAGTCAGCCGCGATGAATTCCCAATCAGAAATAAAAGATAACTGTAGAATATTGTTTGCATAAATCTCAGACACACCACATATTTTCATGAGGTTGTTTCTTTGATAATTCATAAACAAATTGTTATGACAATTGACTGAAGAATAAAATGAACGAAACAAGGAACCACTGTCTTCCATTGCTATCCTACAAAAAGAAATCATGCCTCCCGCATACCTGGCGCTGTCGTATCGTCAGCATTGGACCAACAAGGTTTTTTAAAAAGCCTGACACACACATTTCCGTGAGGCTGTCGTTTTATTTTGTTTTTGTCTTTGTTGGATGGCTTTTTTTCGTTTCCGTTTCCCGAGAGAGCACTGCACCTCGAAAGCTCGCTGTTGCTATTGGCGATGCTTTTTTTCTGGTCAGGCCTTTGTGAAAGAAAGAAATGATATGCAAAGCCAGAACAAATCCGCACTCTTTGGAGCAATGAAAAGCAATTACCGTACGCGTGTTTTCACATAACTAGCTCGCTGTGAATGTAAAAATGTAGTAATGATTCGCACTCGCCAGACCCTCAATTTAATGAATTATGAAAGCAGAAAATACCATGATTCAGCGATGGTAAATAGGCCTATTTGTCTCTGTACACAAGTCTTTAGGAGTATATTATACACATACTTAATTTTTTTCGAAATGATTTTATTCCCTAACTTGAAGCATCCAACACAATTTTTTCCGCACCTTAAAAATAGAAAACAACTTGACTTTTCCGAAAACATCAAGTTTTATGATAAAACATTTTTGTTGTCTTTTTGACATGCGTTTCTTTTTTTCAATTTATGGAGGCAAAGTTATACAGGAAAAAGTTAACCTAATTGTCTGTGATTAATATGACCAGTGCAATGAAATCGTCTGCCACCAAATTTACAGCGAAATTAATGAAAACCCAAATCTGGTTATTACATTATCAGCGATTTTTCAAACAAAATGGATAAGACTACAAATATACTGTAGTGACCAAGGAAATTATAAAATGACAAATTGTTAAATAATTTCCTTGATAATTTCCTCGGTCTTATGTACTCGGAATCACAAATAGTAATTTCGTCCATGAAAAAATAGATTACCTTCTCCAAATTTGAAACTCCGTCTGGCAATCACAATTCCCGCATACGGTAAGGTTGAAGTTCAAAACTAATCAGTCTCTTGATTAAATTGCGCACCGGAGAGCTTAGTCATGATCATGAAACAAAGTTCAACGAAGGACTGAAAACATCCCTCCCCTCATTCCTGTTCATCAACAGACCCTTTTTTCCAATTTCGGGGGAAAATAAACTGTATTTGGTTATTCGCCGGCCGCTATAAATAGCGTCTTTCTCGGGAACAATTGCATTTATCGCTGGCCGTAATGTGATTTACCTTCAACTCCAAAAAAGCTCTGATTGAGATCGATGTTGTAATGTCCGGGCTGTTTTTACTGGAGTATCCGGTGTCATTGTTAACCTGTACAGTGCAGTTCAGGTCATGCATCCCCCGACCCGACTCGGGCAATTTCAACCCGTAACAAAGATTGGTTGAGGTTTGTAGGGTCTCTGGCGTACTCGATCCCAATTGGTGACCACTCTTAGGCTACTCTGCTGTTTTGACTTCTTTCTTTTCATGCATTTTTGGTTTACACATTTTTGAGGGTTTAAATCTGTTAACCAACTTAAGGAGCATACCGTTGCAATAAATACGAACCTCGATGGAACTTACGGAGCATGCAGCTGCCAACGAAACGGTGCAGCTGTATCAGATTTCTTTCATTAGCAGACCCGTTTATTGTAATCCGATAAAGGCTGCATCCCTCCTACCAATTCCCGTTGAACTGACCCAAAAAAACCCGCGCGACAACTGTGGGATTTTTTGGTTAAACTGACACTGTGCCAACCCGTTTATGGTAGAAACAGTGAAACACCATAACCTACAAGTGCTTATGTTGTGCCTGCTGCCGTGATAACATCGAAATGATTCTACTTCAGATGGGGATCTTATCCCAAGAAATCCTACGCGAGATCAAAACCCATGCCAAAAATAAGTAGGGGCTGCTGCTTTATGTCATCTTTGTAAAGTGACCTTTGAAACCTCTGGTATACAGCGTCAGCAACGGAGTGTTTTGCCACTTGTTTGTGTATTAGCCAACAGCCATTAATAACCAGATTCCTGTGTTCCACCCCTCCTCTCGTTAACATTGAAAGCGCATCTACGTGTGTACATTACTTTCCGCCATCCAATCAATCAGAACGAGAAACATGCCGTGAGGAGGAATTTCAGGAGGTAATAATGTGACAATCGCGACAAATTTTCGCATTAAAAGACGCGAGGAAGGCTATGGCAATGATGTGTTGAAAGGTTACTCAGATGATTTCCAATCATACCATATAGATCTTGTACTGTCGTTCTCTGATTACACGCGTGATGCAGCAGTGCCGTCCTTTATATTCAGCACATCTCAAACTGGTATAACATAAGCAATGACATTGGCTCTGCATCTAAACATGTTATTCTCTATTGGTTCCTTTCCGTAAAGACCGTTTTGCAAAAGGTTTTCCTCGGCAGTAGGTCCAATAAGCAAGACATTTTTGCTAATTTACGTGTTTCTCATTCGCGTCGGCCACAGTTGCCATGCCGAGTAGCATGGTTGATGTCAAGTCCTGGTGCCCTTCACTTTAAAAAGTCCGATTTCATGGGTAAGCGCTAACTAAAATCTGCTACTTCAGGCACTTGAGATGATAAAAATGAACAAAGTCCTCATTGGTATCATCTCAAGTGCTTGAAGTACCGATTTTGGTTATCTCTTGCGCATGAAATCGGACCTTTTTTTTCGAGTGTTCTCCTATCTCAAAAATATCACGAAAATGGATTTGTTTGCATTATTGTTACCAGTTTCACCGATTCTTCTAAAAACAAGCATCGGTTCTTATTTCAGACTTGACAGAAAAATCCGATGAACTGTAAACAATTTCCCCGTAATTTTACGGTAAATTCACTGTCAAACGGGTTGCCAACGAAAAACCGTACAAATTACGGTCAACCCGTAAAATTACGGGCCGTTCAATAATTTAAAAAACACGGGTGTAGCCTAGGCTTGGATTCATAAATGAATTGGGAACTAGACTTCACGGAACTACTCCATACTGATAACCATACAGTATTTAGGGTATACAAATGCTACGAGAACCTGCTATACGTGATTACTTTATGAATGGCGTGTTTTGGTTTTATGTTCATTTTATCACGCCATGCTGAAGTCTTGGCTTGCCATGCACGGCATTTGAACGCGAAAGGAGATGTAATGAGACTGTTCAAGTGTGTTTGGATAAAAATAATCAAAATTTTACATTTGAATTTTTTGAAGAATTACCTCTTGTGGTCAGGGAAATGTGTTTTGGGACAAAAGTCTACAATTTTCCATGACTTTTGTGCAACCCAAATTTCCCCAATCGTGATTGGAGATTTACATCAAAACCGTGCTACAGCCCCGGATATTGCGTGAAACGCATATTGCGGAAATTTGGTTGAAGCAATAACGGTATAAAGCCGTAAAATTTACGGGAAATTCACTGTGTTTTTACGGGAATTTGTATGTACAGTGTGGGCGTCATGCAGATTATTCTGTGTGTGCGTGTGTCTCGCTCTCGCCTCGCAAAGGCCCTACGGTACGACCTTGTCTTCCCGCGTCCTTGCACCTGCATATTATTCTCCGCAAATTCTACTTTTAGAAGCAATCATAAAACAAGCCCGTGATGAATTATTAAAGACCTGAGCGCTACACGAATTGCCTACCCAATTGAATCACCGGCTATATGTCACTGACAGTTTGTATACGGCGGCTGGATAAATTGAATCTCGGATAGAACGGTATTTTATTTCTTGTTTAGCTTAGAGGCAGGGTGGAATACAGTCGGCTTTTTTTCTTTCACAACAGGTCTAACCAGTAGCCGAGGGGTCACTTGGCAAACTCATTGCTGACTGATGATGATTCAGTGGTGATGCCCAAAGTATCATGCCTGTAACTTTGCAATGCAGCAGTAAAACCACATCAGACGCGATCTCGAGGCAACATTGGGAAAATGAAAATTGGCAGGGTTTGCTAAGACGGAATGGTATCGTTTTACAAGTGAATTGTTGCGAGTAGACATTGTGGCACCTTGGGCGCCTCTGTGATGGACTGTGCTAGATTGCAGTCATGACGGTATTATCCCAGCGAAAGGGACCAAAGGCCATATTGTGTGAGTAGCGCATCTCCGTGGCATGCTTGAGAAAAAAAATAATAACCGAGGTATCAAATTTGGATCTACTACATGTCGTTGTGAAGTAGCGATATTGACATTGACAGTGTGTCACATTACTCCAAGTGTCTCCTGCTACACGCGTTGTCTACCAATAAAGTTTTTTTTTTTAACCGACATGTAGCCATGGACGGCACTGTTAATGATTATGCCCAATTACCACCTACGTACACATTGAAGCAGCGAACGAGCAGATCCTTTGTGTGACCCTTCACAATGCACAATAGTAATAGTAGCTTCAGACTTTATCCATATCATCTTTTTTAATATTAACCCCAGAACATGTTGACCGATCGGCATGAAATTTGGTGATTTTTCGGGGATCAGCTTTGAAACCAAGTTTCTGGGATGCTCATGGTTACCGTGGCAACATATTTGAACTTATCAAATATCTACTTTGGATGAATGATTATTGTCACATGATTTATCAAAATACATTTTGGGAATTCAAGATGGCCGCCATCGACGCGAATAGCTTGTTACTATTTGTATGCTTCTATAGCACTATTTTACACTTTTTTTGATTTTCTTTTTTGCAGTATGTGTACTGGGATATCATAACTACTTACACGGTTGACATCTTTATCGCATTCCATGTGCATGCTGTAAACAAAATCTAATTAGGGGTAAAATCTCCAAAAACTCAAATCGTTCAACCTTCGGATAAAAATTGTCTTTAATAATAGATAATTATACATAAAAAACATACATGTACACACACTCGTACATTACTTTATCATCCGAGGACAATGCTTTGTGTTTTCCTTCGTCCCTGTACTTTAACTTTCTCCCATAGACTAAGCACACGTTCGTACGTGCGAGGACCGTTTTGAACAAAAGACAGT
>JAULKO010047642.1:0-10859 GCA_032356045.1 Mediaster aequalis | reverse complement strand
CCCCCCCCCCCCCCCCCCCTTTTCAACATGGATCCGAGCCTTATCTAAAAGACCCACTCCAATCCCTGAGCATGTCAGGTTCACCCTGGAAAGATCGTTCCCCCAAGGGCACTATAATCATTATTTTCTTAGACATTATTTCAGTTTGTCACTAAATTAAATCATGATATCAAACATATATAGGCCCATGTACAGCATGTCTGTTCAGGTTTTGGTGGAGCAGCTTTCCCAGGTTTTTAGCCTGGCAAAATATTTAAAAAAGGGACTGGGTACCAGACGAAGCGGTAACGCTTTTAATAGCACATCAGTTCAAACATATCGCAAGATTATATTTTGAGCAAATATATATATTGTAATCCTCTCGACCATGGTGGATCCACTCTTGAACTGTCGGTACATGGTTTTCGTGGGAAAAAAACCTACACTTTGTCTCAAATACGAATTATTAATTTTCTCATCCGCTGACGCATTCATTTATAGTTCAATGCACTGGGCGTTATTTCTCATTGGAGGATTTTATAGCTCCCGGACCAAGGTTGTCCGTGGAAAGGCGCGAACAACGCCATTACAGGAATCTCAAATTCGATAATAGGTTTTATAGTTCTATACAAAAGTTCGAGACATCAAACTGCAGGACAATAACGTTTTCGACTCGGGAGATATGCAGGAATTCTGAGCTGGCTGACGAGAGACTGCCAATTTACAGGTATGGTGTTATGTATGTACCGTTTTGCTTGCTTAATCCTAACCATACCAAACCTGCCAAAATCCAACACCGCGTTTTTTGGTATTTTGTTTGATTCAAGACTGTATAGAGCCTTGGCACCATTACTTTGCATGGGACTTGATGCCCTGATTTGTCCAAGTACAAGGAATGTGCCATTGCCTTAATACAAAGTCTTGGATATTGGCGGATTCAGGGTGATTCCTAGACAACACATCTACTGGGATATGGGATATGATTTTAGGGGGATGGGCCCAATTTCTATAGCCTGGAATTATATTTGGGAAAACCCGGGGCTGGAGGGGAGCCGTTTAGTGCAAGTTACTTTTGGTTTATACTGAAAGCCTATAAGATGTACTGACCGTGCTCCTTTGGGGTTTCACCCCGAAAAAACAAATTCTTTTTTCCCATTGCTATTTTTCAAGCAATACAAAAGTTATTCACTTTTAAATGTTAGCCTTTGAGAAAGATTCTGCTAGGATCGAACGTCAGGCCCTGCTAACATATTATATATTTCAGGTCATTCCAGTTGGCAAGCAGTTTGCAGGATTTATCATTTCACTTTTAAGTGAGACATCGAGCAAACAAATCCGCTCAAGTTGAGATATTGAATTATGTCTTACCAATTTCGAATTATTCATGGTCCGACAATAATTCAGTTCCCGCAGGGCGAATCGTTTTGTGCGGTAGAGGCGCGAAAGCCACTCAGAATATAAGCCTATTTTAGGAAGGTTGCAGACTCTCAAAATAGAAAAAGTATTGATTTGTTAAAATAAGAAATACAATTTGAAAATTCATTAGAAGAAAGAAATTCAATTTGTTGAAGAGCACGGATAATCCTCCTTTAAGGCCATATATTTAAATAAGAAAAAAACATGTTAAGCGTCTTGTAATTTTCAAACAAGGAAATGGGGGCCCCTGTTTACTTCTATTTTTAGATCCTACAAGGCAGTACATTGTATTTTCCAATTAAGATGTCTGCCCCCTTTTTTCACGATGGCTTCCGCCAATACTGGGGTTCACAAATAGATTCAGTATGCATAAGAGCTAACGGGAGTTTCTTAGACATGTTCCGCATGGGTTGATATGCCTTTATGGATAAAGAACTAATTTCAGTTTATAGCAGCAGCTATTTGCAAAATCATTTTGATGCGTCGCTAAATACAATTGCACAAGGCAATTACTTTAATTCTAGAACGTAAGATATTTTGTGTGGGAAAGTTGAATAGGGGCCTATACAGCAATTGGAAACTGCTGTATAGCAACGTGTTATAGCTTTCGTAATACGGCTAGGCGTGCTATTTTGTTAAAATTAGTTAGGATTGACTGTCTTCAAGGTCGGCGACAATTAACTATTCTTATTGTGTGGAACCCCAACTTGTTTCTTAACATAATTTCTTTAAAAGGGAAGCCAAATACTTTCCTGGGAGGGGTGGAAATACGGACAGCTAAATTTGTTCTGTTGTACAGAAAATTAATGTGATCGAATTTTTCCGCAGCCAGAAGAATGTGTATATATGCCTACAAACGTCTAGTTAAGCCACGGAAAGCATTTGTTTTGTTAAAATTCTATTTTGTAAGTGTCAAGGTTCCGCATTGCATCTGGAGTTCCAAAGACACAAACTACCGCCTGTCAACCCTTATTTTTACCTTTCGTTTGATTATTTTTTTGTTCTGCGGGAGATTTTACTGGCTGCTCTATGTACCGATTTATTTGAGACACGTATACATTGTAGCAATCACACATCACACCATCAATTGACATTATTCTGAAAAAGAAAATATATTTAAATTTTAGTGATCAGAATTTGATTTCTTAAAATCAACTTATCATGTGATAAATCGTTGAACATAATTTTTAAAAACAACAGGCCCCAGTTTCAATTGTAAGACGCTTTCTAAATGTGCACAAACAGGCTACAGCTCAAGAACAGGCTACAGCTCAAATAGCCCTTTTACGCCCCTCCACTTCATCCATTGTTGGGTATTTCTCAATGGGGTATTCCCCACGAGCATGCAATTCGTAATGCATCGTGTCATGGGCGCTGTTTCTCACTCGGGGAGCACCAGTTAGTCGTTATACGGGAAAATCGCCTGATATCAAAGCCCGCCCAAGGAATTATCTATAGTCTAAAGGTGTAAGAGCGCCCTCAAGTTCCTGATAATCCTAACCCCCCCCCCCCCCCCCCCCCCCCCCCCCCACCCCCCCCCCCCCCCCTCCGCTTATCAAAATATTTTTCAGGCGAAAATGTCCGGAAGAAAATTCTTGATCATCCCCCCCCCCACACTTTTGGACACGGATTTACGCCACTGCTGAGTAGTCCCACGAATGTGAAAAATAACACGTCTTCTTCAACGGAAGTTGTATTTTAGGAACAATATTTTGACATACAAATAAGTCATCGGTGTTTTCTCTACATGTTCCGGCACTCCGAACAGAAGAATAAATAGCTCAACCAAGAACCTCATGTGCAAGGAGGGCCCGATATTGTCCGCGGGTGTCCGACGGTTAAGCGCATAGGTCGATCAAACTGCCGCGGCTCAAAAGCACTCGATGAAAACACTTCACGTTCAAACAAATCATTACGACCGACTATGACGTACATGTACAATAACTTTGCTACGTTGTGGAATTTTGCTCATTTCTATCATCTAAAGTACCTCAAGTGCAAGCTTTTATTGTACACAGCATAATGATGATTGTTTGTGGTGTGGTTAAAATATGAAAGACGTCGTTTGAAACTCCCGTTTCAGATTCACTGTCCTGTTGACAGTCTTTATAAGTAATTTTATAACTTAATTGTAAACAAATTACGTTTGGTTTCAACGTTCTGCCAGGATTCCTCGTCATGGGGACTCTGGCTCCTCGGGAAAATCCCTACACCCTTCTCAAATCTCTTTTCAATCCTTACTATTTCAATCCGTACTATTTCACAGGTTCTCTGTTCAAAATTTTCTGTAAATTCTTTGGTCCTGCACACGTCCTCCAGTTTATCCACTGGACACTTGACCGGTGACTTTATCCAGGGTTATTAAGAACCTGTCCCGACCCATGCAACAGTAAGGCCAGTTGTCATTTAAATTCCTCATACACAAAACAAAACATACCATACTTGTTAATTTTGGTATTGTGCGAGCTGCAGCAACCGGCGTGAACCCGCCCATTTTAATTACAATTGCTGCTTCGACTTGGCCAATACACAACATCGTTACTGATAACTTTGCATTTTATACATCAAGATAGTTGTCAACAATACAAGTTGTGAAATCGACCCATTCCACTGGTGTTCGCCAGATACGAAAAACCACAAAAAACTATCTTTTTATATATCATTGGGAAACGTGGAAACGTATGCCTGACCTATGCAGACTACCGCTCTCAGGCTAGCTAAGCATTTTATGAAGGTAAAAGAGGAGCTTCTCGCGTCGGCGTATTTCAGGATTTAAGAATGATATTTACTCTAATTATTACAATTGCATAAAATTAAATTAAATTTCGTGTGTTGTCGTTGCTGCTAGCAAGCGTGAAGTGGCGCATTTCTCCACTAGCAGCACATACCGCACCCTATTCAAAATTCTCGCCCTGACCACTGCATCAATGATAAATTCGATGTATTCTAATTCGCCCCGGTACTCAACCTTATCATTTAAATTACTCGTACACAAAATAAAACACACCATACTCGTTAATGTTGGTATTGTGCGAGCTGCAGCAACCGGCATGAACAAAATAAAGAACGGGTGGATGTTTTAGATACCTAACCGCCGGGTAACATATAAGTTAACAAAGCTTTCTTGGACATAAGAATCTTTAGCCGTCTCCGACTTCCAACGTCCATGATGCTTGAACAGTCTATCCGCTATACCAGCCTTGGCAGCCTCTGAGGCGCCTCCTGATCTTAAACTATGTTAATAAAATTGGGAAACATCTTCAACAATTGCAGAAAGCGCTTTTAGGACTAACTCTCTAACTCTAGAATATGACATGGGCTGACTGCTTTTGCGCAGGGAATATCCAGTTTTAACTTTGGTTAAGTTCCTAAATACAAAAGCCTCTCTGTCATCACTGGAAATATCTGCAAGTTTGATATAAATCTCTAACATAGCAACCGGACAAGTCTGAGAAAATGATCTAGCAATGATCACATCACTGCCCTGTCGATATACAGCTGTCTTACTTGACTGAATCCGGATTGACATATGATCATAATGAAACGTTAAGTCTGCCATCTTTAGCGAGGCTAACTCATTAAACCTTAAAAAACCCGCACAAAATATTAAAGCCATAGCCAGTGTTCTAATGTTCATTAAGTTATGTACCGATCTATCAGTTCCGTACATTTGTACCATCTGTACTAAAATCTCGGGTGTTATTAGCTCCTTTCTTACCCTTGGTTTCGCGAGCGTACGTTTGAGTCCTTCTGTTACTTGAACAATTAATGGATTCTTCATGGGATCGTCAAGACTGGCCACGCGATGTGCCCAGGAAATTGCAGCTGAAGCACTGATGACAGAAGATGGTGACGATACTGAATTGCTGATGTGGACCAGATATAATGATATTATATACGGATCTCCAGGTAGGGGCGACTCGCCGTGGGACTGCGCCCATTGCTGCCATCTTGTAAAAGATGAGTTGTATTGGGTAACCGTACTTGAAGCTCTTGAATTCACCAATATGGAGGGCAACTGGTTGGCGAGAGACATCAGATCTTCGTTGTTGGCGTTCCGCGCGAAACGGCGTCTCCAGTTGTCAGTGTTGAAGATTAGCCTGAAGAAGAAAAGTACAAGAAATTTGTTACAGCCATTTTGTTATTACAGTCGACGTTATATACACTGTATTGAAATCCGAGTCACTTGTCCTCAATTTCATAATTGACCCGCTGGGCGTCCCTGCACCTGGTTCAGCACCGAGCGCAAGTTGTTTGTCAGCGTTCTGAACGTTTGATTTTACAGATTTTACTCGTTCATAACTGCTGAACCTCAGCGCTAGTACTGTACTACGTACAATATCGTGAATCAACTTCGAGTTATTACTTCGACCGTTCTCGAACAGTGGGAAAGGATTCACGAATTTCATACAATATCGATAATTTCGGGTCTTGAATTATAACCGTCTGGGAGGCTGACCTTATTGGTACAAACCCCGCGTTGACCAGGTCAACTTTTCTTTGGCTTTCTGAAAGCACTCTGCATATCCCAAACCATCGTCTAGGAACACTACTACATGTATTTTGTTTCCCTCCACTTCTCCACATCTGAACTAGTGGCCTTACCACTTTGGTGAAAACGTATGGGGCAGTGGTAAACCGATTGGTAATACCGTAAACTTAAAAAATGTAAATGAACCTTTGTAAAACCAAGAAAATCCCAAATACTGTTGATGATGTTCTGGTCGGATGCTGATGTGGTGATAGCTCGATTTCAGGTCAAACTGGAAATATATCCACCCTTTGAAAGACATAACGGGGCTGCACGCATATCTTCGTACTTGACGGATTGTTTCCATAAATATCTGTTCACTTCTCTCAAATCTAATATCAATCTCCACTTACCTGATTTCTGTACTGAAACCGACAATGGATTAACTATGAATGGTTGTTCGGTGCAAAACAAAACACACTGCGTCTGTAACAATTCTGAAATTGCCTTTCTAACAAATTCGCTCTTATTGATAGCTGAGCGATTATTCAACCCGTGTTTGGATTTTTAACATTTGGCGTGTGTAGTGGTGTTTCATAAAACGGAAGCATGTAACCGTTCCTAATCACACGTATATCTAAAACAAAGGAATTGGCTTCAATTGATTTCCAGAAATCATAATGGTGGTGCACAATCGGACCAGACACTTGAATTTTGCAACCTGTGGAGCACCTTTCTTCATACTCAAAGTAATTATCTGTCAAATAATTCAACTCGACTTTATTGCTTGTGCTTGACTTGCTTGCTGTGTTGTCCTTGCTAGGCGGAGAAACTTGAGGAGGGCTTGCTTTTGTCTTGCTTTCTACAGATGTTTGGACAGGATTTTCTCCAGTGACCTTGGCTTCCGCAAGCGTAGCACATGTCTTTGCTGGTTGGGAATCTTTGGCCACGAAAAAACTGGTGTTGAGCTGCAGGAGGGACAGAAGAAGGAGCGGGGAGCAGGAGCATGGTAATCACCGGTCTTGAATCTCTTAGCTCCGGACTTCTTATTGGACGAAGCTTTGAGCTTTCTAGCTGCCCTGTCCTGTCCTGTGATCTTCTTGTCATCATCGGAGTCGTTTGCCAACTCGTTATTCTCGTATTCCTCGACTGTCGCCCAACCTGAGGGGCTGGTATCTGCTAGTCGGATTAGTTTTTGACGATGCTAAAGCAGTGTTTTTATACTGGTCAGCTCCTGTTGCACTTCAGCGGACTGGTTTTTGCGTTCGGCTTCAACGACGTGGTCCAGTACGGACTGATTAAAGTTGTGTTGTCGTTTATGGCCTTCCCTTTTCCAGGTTAATTTGGTGTTAGTGGCCGATTTAAGCTTTGCTTCAAAATTTGCAGAAGCTTCAGCTATTTTGTCTTCTACGAACTTAACTTGACTAGAGGACAGTGAGCCAATAACTCCTGAATATCCTCTCTAGTAGCTGGTGATTTTTAAACCTGTAGAAAATTGCAACAGAATTAAATTTCGTGTGTTGTCGTTACTGCTAGCAAGCGTGAAGTGACGCGTTTCTTCACTAGCAGCACATACCGCACCCTATTCCAAATTCCCGCCCTGACCACTGAACCTTTATCAATGATAAATTCGATGTATTCTAATTCGCCCCGGTACTCAACCGAATCAACATTTCACTGATCTCTTTCAACTATAAAGCAACTACGAGAAATACACAATTGTCTCCTGGGGCCAATATGCCTTTTTCACTACGCCACCAGATGGCGCTAAATGTAGACAATGCCACCACGTGTGGATCCGGACCGCCGTGGAGTGATTGTAGTACATGTATCCTGTGGTCGGGTTAAAGCTCATGCGTGCGCACCTGTGAAACCCAGTACGCTTGACTGGTTCATTTGAATAAGCCCTTCATTACCATCACAACATAATGCGGTCCAGCATAACGTGACATCACATGAAAAAAGGTCTATAGGAAGATGGGTCTCCCGTCGTAGTGAACAACTAGGTACCACAGTGCATGATGCCCGCGTCTTCCAGTAGGCCCGTGGAACGTCTGTAGGCCTATCTTATAAAGTTTACTTCAGTTTTGAGGGTTTTTTTCTCTTGCAGTCAATGATACTGAAGCACCCACTGCTTCCAAGGAAACATGGAACTTCGAACCACCCCCATGGAGATGGAACGTCTCTGTCTCACTGTGTATGGCAGTTATTGGTGTCGTGGCCAATTCTGCCCTCCTGCTGGTAAGATAACGGCAACCTTTGCAAACGATTTCTCAGTTCTCCGAAGCGTGCGTATGTAGTGTGCACCTGTGCACCTCAGTTAATAGCTTGAGCGATGGGGAATTATTCAGGAATAAATTTCCCCATTTTTATTGCAGTGTGAACATCATTACTGAAAAGTTGATATACTGGTGCATGGGGATCAAAACCATTTCCTGAATCTCTGGCAGTTGGATCCGAGGAAAACCAAAGTGATCAATAAACGAGGGCTGATAAACCAATTCACACTCTGTGTGCACATCATGCACGTGTATTGGCCAT
This sequence comes from Mediaster aequalis, assembly GCA_032356045.1. Lineage (NCBI taxonomy): Eukaryota > Metazoa > Echinodermata > Asteroidea > Valvatida > Goniasteridae > Mediaster > Mediaster aequalis. The sequence continues at coordinate 2,452 of JAULKO010047642.1, read as the reverse complement.
GCTTAAGTGCTTCGGGCAAGTTTAGGTGTGGTGACGTACGTGTATGCACCTCAGGTGATGCTCAGGGTTACTAAATGCACTGTGGCATCATGCACATGAGGTATGTTCTTGATGTCTTACTAATACCTCGTGCAATTGATCTGCCCCAAGTACGTGTTGGTGCAGAGGTGCATTCACTTTCTACAGTGTATTGTGTCCCTGGTGGGATTCAGACCGGTGGTAGATACATGTACATGTACCAGAGGTGGAAGGTGAGGGAGGTACCGCAGTAAACACTGCCCCCATCTGAGCCCATCTGAGGAACCATTGTCAACTGTCGCAACTCGCAAATCATGTCTGCTTGACCCCAGTAACTTGATCTCACCACTGTGACAGCTGTATTATGACATTGTTGTTATCAATAATTGTTGCTCTCCTGTTGTTGTTTGCACCGCAGGTGATTTTACTGAACCGCCACTTGCGCACAACGTCAAACATCTTGGTGGGTAATCTTGCCATCGCAGACCTCATGATGTTCTTCTTCAATGTACCCACGTCAACGGTGAACTGGCTGTTCATAAGCTGGCCCAGAGGTGCCTTTGGCAGTGTCCTGTGCAAGCTCGGCGGCGGGGCTTGGGTGTTGGCTCAGGTTTTATGCGCCACCTCGCTGACTGCAGTCAGCATCGAGCGATATTGCTCACTACGGCGGAGGGTGCAGATGAAACGCACGGTAGCTATCCTGGTCATCGTCTGGTTGATTGGTGTCGTCTTTATGATTCCAATGTTGGTAATGGGTAACACCAGATACGAGCCTGTATATGATCTGAACTTTTGCCTTTTTCTTCCGGATAGCGCGGTGGCTATCCGTGCGTATATTACATCGTTTGGCGTCTTGACGTATTTCCTACCTGTGCTGGTCATCATATGTTGTTACGTGGGAATGGCCCGAGTGTTGATCAGCCGAGCCAGCGGAGAGTCCATCGAGAGTGTTCGTGCCCGCCGTCGTCTGGCGATAGTAGTCCTGCTGCTGGCGATTGCATTTGCGGTGTTCTGGTTCCCATACCACTTCGTCAATATGTTTTTCCTCTATACGGACCAGGAAACCATCATGTCGGGCAATTTTGCCGTATACATGCGCTTGATTGAGATATCTCATGTGCTGATCTACGTCAACTCCTGCATCAACCCCTTCGTGGTGTTTCTCATCAGTCGAGTCCATCGCAAACCTCTCCTGGACTTTCTGCTGTGTTGCCGCAAGAAGCCGGCCAGTGGGCTTGACCGCCGATACGCCCCCGTACCTGACAGTGTCTATGCAGAGACGACACTGAGTGCGCAGTAGTGTGTATGACTATAATCATACCGGGGAAGGGGCTGAGGTTTCCAATGGCCGACAAAACATTTCATGCAAGGTGAACGCAACATTTTTATATTATTTTGAAGTGCAGGAGGAGAAAATGTGGTCGACTCGAGTGATTATTGTCAGGTCAATGTGGGGCCCCAATTTTGTGCTTCTGTGTATACACTGTGCGTGTTTTTTTTTTGGGGGGGGGGGGCGGAGGGAGAGGTTTTTTTGTTTGTTGAAATGTTATTGTGAAACACGTTTGTTTTTAACTACAAATTTCCAACTTTCAGTAACTATTAGTACTAAACGTTACACATAGTTTTTACATCTATGTCTTATATTTTGTGCCAAATTGGGGGTAGTAGCAGCAGCATGAAGTATGGAACCATGGAATAAACCTATGTATAAACTTGTACATTAAAGCATGAAAATATGATGTTTTACATTAGGAGAACAATGTACTATACGACTTAGAAGAACACGCGTTGTGCATTTATGACAATGCATGCGTGTTGCAAAACGGTTGAATTTTGACTGTTTTTTTGGGGGCTGTTTCATGGTAAGTAAGTTTGTCTATGCTAAAGGTATCCATTGTGTCTGTGTTTCAGTTTGCAAGTTGTCTGCGACATTCTCTATGATCATTAAGACTCCATGGATATCAGTCATAAACATCTGTCTGCGCACATTGCATGGCTGCTTCGGCAAAATAAAACAAACTCTTGACGTCATGCCTTTTTCAAAAAAGGAAGGGGGAGGCCTTGTTTTCCTTACTTCTATTTTTAGATCCTGCTTGGCAGTATTTTCCAAGATGTTTTCAAGATGCCTTTCGCCGACAGTGGAATCCAACAAATCGATGCCAAACACGCAATAAGCCAAATCTGAATTTTCAAATACGACTAGTACTGCACATGCGCAGTAGGCCGATTACGGCCACTTTTGGATAAACACGGCTCGATTTTGTACACAAGTCAATGGGGAAACTGGTAACCAAGTTTGGAATTTCCAAATTTTCACGTAAGTTGCTCAAAGGTAAAACAAAAAACTTTACAGATCAGTGAACGTAGAGCCAGTACTGTGATTTGTTAAAAAGAGATGATGAAAGAGAGAGTTTGAGACAAAAGTTTTTTTAAA
>JAULKO010047535.1:0-10860 GCA_032356045.1 Mediaster aequalis | reverse complement strand
GTTGGGGATGGGGATGGGGATGAGGTCGGGGTTGGGGATGGGAATGAGGTCGGGGTTGGGGTTGGGGTTTGGGGTTGGGGGGGGGGGGGTGAGGTGGGGGGGGTTGGGCAGGGGTGGGGGTATGTGGCTCTGTTTGTGCACACACTATTGGCGTAGATATAAAATGTGTATTGTTCAACGTCAATTGTGCAACGTAGGCGCTCTCCGTGTCTCTTCAAGTCCGTGCAGTGGTACTTTGCTCGCTTCTTTCACCTCTGTGACCGGGCATAAAATTATGCCTGTTTGGGGCCGACAGGTGGATCAGACCGACAGGTGGATCAAATTGACTGGCGGATTGGTCCGACAGATGGATTAGGCCGACAGATGGAGTAGGCGACTGGTGTATTAGGCTGACAGGTGAATTGAACCGATAGGTGGACTGAGCCGACAGGTGGATTGGGCCGAATAGGCCGACAGGTGGATTAGACTGACGGGTGGATTGGGCCGACAGGTGGATTGGGCCGACAGGTGGATTGGACCGACAGGTGGATTGAGGCTACAGGTGAAATTTTGGCCAGCACGTGAATTAGGCCAACAGTTGCGTGGATTAGGCCGACAGGTAGATTGGATTCCCCACATGATTCCTTAGGATTTGACGTAAATATATCTAAGAGTTTCTTCCTGTATTAAAAATTTAAAAGCCCGTGACCTTCAGTGGCCATTATAAGCAATCGGTAAACAATATTTGGTACAATATCCTAAATTGAAAAATGTGTCAAACGTGATATTTGAAAAGAGATAAACACTATAACTAAGAGGGGTATCAGCTTGGAAAAAATTGATACCCAGTTGCCTTACTTCCTGGATGTGAATTTCTGCTCGAAATGGACTCAGGACCAAGCAGAACAAGATTGCAAACAATTACCAATTTTCATATTTAACTGGGATTTTTTTTAAAGAATAGATTACTGATGAATTTCTCCCCAATGTGTCAACATTTTTTAAAAATCGTATCTATTGAGCTTTTTGGTACTTGTGATTAAACATACACTTGTCCGTGCTAATTTCAAGTTTAACTCGGGAAAAAAATGAATTTTTGTTTAAAATTGCTATTTTTCTAGCAATACAAAAGTTACTCTCTTTTAAATAAGACATTAAACGAAAAAAGTCCGCCAACGTTTAGTTGTCGATTCATAATTCGCAAATGACGAATTATTGTCGGGCCGCAAGTAATTCAGCCGAGTTTAGTGAGCGTCGAATGTGAGTTTCCTTCCCTACGTCCGCATTACAGTCGTAAAAATATACACAAACTCGCCCCGCGATTTGCGACGGTAGAAAAACGAGAAAAATCGTTGGAAAGCTGTGGAATATGTATCCTCCAACCCACAGAAATGTGAGTATATCAGCAGCAGACGAAAATACGTATTCCTCAGAAAGAAATATGAACTTTTTCCTTCACCGGAGATTTAAAAAAAGGTATTAAACTACCGCGATGTCCGTAGTTTTGGGGCGAATTTTTCTTTAGTTTAGATGCACGTACTTTTGTAGTCTGGTAACGCTATTAAATACTAGAACTGGGTTTTCCTTTCAAATGCTGCAGTGGTCACCAGACGCGTACACACAATTCGAAGTTGTAGCCCCCCCCCCCCTCCCCCCGGTTAATGAAATAGCTCTAGATATTATAACTTCTCGTGGAGAACTGAAGATATTCCAGAGTGAAGTGAATTTGTAATTCGTTCAAAAAAGTAATTTTCTGTAATAATTCGTTAGCAGGAAAAAAAAATCTATTTTTCTCGCGAGCACGGACAGTTTATCTTTAACTGCTCTTATTTTCAAGTTGTACTGGTTTTAAGGATAACATGAAAAACAAAGAACACGTGTTTCCTACATACGGACATTTCATGAAATTTCGTAGCTGTTTGCGAACGCGTTGAAGAATGTGACAAAACTATTTCTCAGTTTGGTTCGGGGCTTTTGGATGTGATCTTAGACACACGATGTTTAATTGAAATTATCATATCCACCTGTTCCCATTTTTTCAGAGAGAATACAAGGAAAAAGTGTGGGCGTTGCGAGTCCTTCAAATCAAACAAAACCGATGACTCTTCTCTTTGCTTTTTAAGAACAAACCCGTGAGGGCGCTAGAATGAAGTTTGTGGTCTGCAAAATGTTCTCCGCCGTGCGGTGACGTCACCATACCCGTCGCAACAACGAGCCAGAACGCACAATCCTAACGACGGCGCGTGGCGAATTCGGCCATATAAGCCCGTGTATAAACGACGCGATGAAAAGACTAGAGGAGAGCGACTCGCTGATCTGTTCCTGGTATCGCCCTCCCTGGAGTGCACTCGACGTCCGCCGCAAGTACGGGAGCCTCCGCGAATGAGAGCGGCCTTCTCTGCTCGCAGCGCGGGGGTACAGGTTGTTGTTCCTCGGCCAGAACATGCCGGCGTAGCTCGCTCTGAGTAAATCCGTGTGAATGTGAATTTGGCTTCCCTGTACCTCGGATGAAGAAAACTGTGTTTCTTGACTTGCCGCGTTCAGCAAGAGAAAAATACTGTCGGCTAACCTCGAGTTAGTTCTTTCAAACCGTATCCCCGCCATCCTAGGGGAGACCCTGTTGTTAAGTGGACTCGCCGTTTCAAAATAACTCCTCCGCCGCGGGCTCTGAACTGAACAAGAGACGTTGGATGTTCCTGCTCCACGGTGTGCTTGACATCCCCGACTGACGCACGAGACGGCTGATGCACGGCCGGCCTTTCGTTTCAAACTGCGCGTGGCGAGTAACTGAATGTGTCGCTTGACATTTCGCGGGAGATTCATCAAAGATTTCCGCACGGCATCGTCAAAGTAGCCCTCAAATCAGAATCTGCTATTCGATCCAAGAGATTTTTTTCTAATCCCAAGAGATTTCTTTCCGGATGGAAACATCATGGAAGAAACTTTGAGGTAAAAGGTTGAACATTTGCAATCTGAACGCGTTCACTGGTAAAGCTCTCACTGGTAAATGAGCGTTCACTGGTAAAGCTCTCGCGTCAAACTTTTGTGGTGCTTTCAAAACGTTGCACAGAAACGACAACCGACTGCCAACTGGTCCTCATATTTACACTGAACTCTCCAAAGTTCTGCGTGGAGATAGAGTCCGAGAAACTGTCACCAAGATGGGTTCGGAGCCTCCCGGCCCGCGGCACAACAATTCCGACCCCAACCCCCCGCAGTTTCACCCGCCCTTCCCGCCCACCGTGTCTCCGTCGGCGGTCGAGAACGGCGTGGACTACATGGCGGAGTTGTACGAGATGGTACACGACGTGGTCTACCCCAACGCGCACGAGTGGTTCCTGATCGCCGTCTACGGCTTCATCTTCGTCACGGGCCTGGTGGGCAACTTGCTGGTCTGCTTCGCCGTGCTGAAGAACGAGCATATGCGCACCGTCACCAACTATTACATTGTGAACATGGCTGTGGCCGACGTGCTGGTGGTCTTGCTGTGTCTGCCGCCCAACGTGATAATGGACACCACAGAGACCTGGTTCTTTGGGAGTGTGGCTTGTCACATCCTGCCCTATTTACAGGTAAGATCAATTAAATTCACGGTTCGCACCTAGAACGAGCACAAGTTAACAACACGATCGTGTTGTAAAATCCACTACACCAACGTGGTAGCCGAGTACTCTTTGATGAGTCCGACTACGAGCACGGAAAAATGGCTCAAGTACGAGTACGAGAAAAGTTAAGAGTAGCTCAGCTAGTGCGGCCTGGATACGCGCTGTGCTGTATCCTTGGCCACACATTCATACATAGGTAAAGCCTGAATATTACAATTAAATTCAGGCGCACGTTATGGGGCACTTTCTCCAGTTTTTGCCGTCTGTATGCATTTGACGGAATTTCAGCTCGCCTGATGTACATTAATTTGCACAGTTGTAAATCAAACCAATCACAAGTCAATCACAAGTCAGGTCACAAGCTATATACAGGGGGTGAACAATGACAAATGAATGCCTTTGTCACAGTTCATTTGAATAGCTTCTGACTTGACTTGTGACGTGACTTGTGATTGATCTGTGATAACTTGATTACAACTCTGTTAATTTGACATTTTACCTGAAAGTTTTCGGAGATATTTAGTCATAAAATCGCATCCCACACGGCTGATGATCATGTTGTATACCATAGTTGGAGGTGTGGCTAAGGATACGGCGCCGTGAGCATCCAGGCCATACCGGTGGGGCTAAATCGACTCTATCCCCAATAGGTTGTAGTCAAGTATATTTTAATGAGTATACGAGCAGTGCAGAAAGATGTAGTCGGTTCGAGTACATTTGTGAGTGCTGCTCAACACCTATTATTTCGAACTTTAGAGTGTACACCAATTTGTATACTTTACACTTGACGGGAAAAGTTGTCGTTGGGTATTTTCTGAATTCTGAAACGGGTCAAATCAATACAATATCAACGCTTAACCTTGTATTTCATAATCTGTGATGTCCCACACGTTACATTTTGCAGTATCGTTTTGCACTGTATAATCTTTATGCTGTATTTTATCAGCTTTAGCCCCTAGCCAATACGCTAGTTTTAGGAGTCCGGATTTAATGTTCAGAATTAGATTATATTTCTAAACAATTACAGGACTCACCAAGAAACCTTGTACTGTGCACACAAGCGGAGTGTCAGTTGACTAGGAATAAGGCAAACAACTGCGGTCGAGACTTGTTCGTAAACGTATTAAGTTTAATTGATTCCGGAAGAATGTTCACAATTTGTGCTGGTCAATATATTATATGTTTTTTATACTACATACAAATTATTTTTGCTGGTTCATGGCACTTCAAAACTAGAATATGACGGAAAGTCACAGTTCTGCGTTGAACAGTTGCAATGAGACTGTTCATGAATTGATCAGAACTTGATCGTTGTCCTCTGCGGTGTCAAATTATCACCAAATGACAAAATAATGGGTGAAATGAATACACTGCATTGATTCTTTCAGCCCTGAGCAAAGAACAGAATCCCCGTCCAGTAGCTTAAAACCGTACACAACACAAACAATATGTATGCGACTGGATGGATCGAACAAAATGCGTTTTGTGGAATTTATTTGGATACTGGGAAACCTTCTTTCTCCTTTCTGATACATCTGTCAGGTCTGCGAAAGGAAATTTTTTCCAGGAACACTTTCATTATTAACTACGAATTTTAATTTTGGCCTTGTTATGTGTGCGCACTTGTGTGGCTACTTGTTGGAAAAAAATTAAAACACCTTGGCTGGAAATAGATTACCTGCAATATAGCCCCCAATTTTCCCCCGGCCCCAAATAAGACATAGACGCAAAATCATGTGTAATTGTTCAATAGAAAGCGAAAGACGAAAATTCGCCGTTGAAGATGAACGTGTCCAGGTGGAAACTGAGGCAATTATATCCTTATTTTCCAGTTTACATTAAGTGTAGATGGGCCGGTAACGCTAAACCGGCTTTGACAACTATACCTTGTCCCTAGTCCGAAACGAGGCAAAGACGATCCGCCATCACAGAGAAACTCCAAATCCCTCTCCTTGCTCAAAATGGCGCCAAATATGTTTTTTTCCGCTTTGATTTCGCCCAGCGATCGATATGCGACGCATCAGGTTGTAAGGCAACACGTAGTTCGCGATTAGGCTGAATCTCCCCGCTTCTGATATTCGAGTATTCCGTACCGTCACTCGCCTACCCGTCCCAGATACTCGATATTTGACGCGTCTGCTTGTCTTCCCGTCCCCCTAAACATTCATATTTGTCGGTTATTTGATAGTGTTGGGCTGGCATTTTGCCCGTATACCGCACTGCGTACCGGGACGGTCATCATCAGAATGCAAGCGATAGCCGTTGGGACGCCGCGGCGGGTTTGGGTTTTCCCTCGTAGTGGTTATTCTGAACGATAAAACGGTAGTTACCACTTGTATAATAACGGTTTGATTTCGGTAAGTGCTCTATCTAGTTTAGGTCAGGCTAACGCGGCGGCGATTGCTGACCTCCACTGTACCGAGCTGTGGATCAGGTTTCAAAAACAGCCTCTTGGGTTTCGAAGTTGGTTCAAAGCCCAACTCTGCCTACTTAATTAACCCACACCGCCCGACCCTCTGTAACGTTCATAATATTTAATGTCATAGTTTGTCGCGCAAGATAATAATAACAATATCAAACAAAAATGGTACGTTTAGTATTGTATTCTTTGTATGTTTTGATTGACCGATGACTTGTAAATAAACGCCTTGACAGATTAAAGAGAAAGAAAAGTTAACAGCAGTAATTTTGTTAGATTACAATATGGGAAAAAATGGCAAAGAGTGTGTTTTTTGTACGTAGCCCACTGCCTCCAAGGAAGGTTACAATTATCGGTTATTTCTAGACACTCTGTGTCTTTAATGTCCACATGCTGTAGCTAAAAAAGAAGATTTAGAAATGGCGAGAGCACAATGAGAAATGCTTCTTCATCCCTCACATTCGGTGATTAAATATTGATGGTTAAAAGCAAGTGGCACTCGATCCGGGCATTCTTTTGGGAGCGTGTTGTTTTTACAGGATCCATTTCGCTTTGATTTCGCTGAATCCGCCGTCGTAGGGAACGACTGAAGAAAAAGCGCGGGGAAACAGCTCGACTCTCACGCCGCATTGAATCATTGACGCGCTGAATCACTTCCGCCCGACTGAAAACAAAACAGTGCAGGAGACATCATGTATAAGTGACAGCAGTCTGCGGTGTACGCATGAAAGCTTATCGTTGTTACTTAAAAGTACGAGGCAGACAAGCCATAACAATAATTGAAAATATTCCCAGACATCGGTCTTACGTTTCAGTGACGTTCACGCCCTTCAGAACTGCTCATTCAGATTGGTCCAAAAATAGATGTTCATGGATTGAATTTCAAAGAAGAGTATTTTTTGTAGTAAAAAACATACATATACAAAACTTGCACTTTTAATAAACGGCCGTAAATATCAGTATAGATTCCAATCAGCCTTTAACCGTAAATTAAGAACAGGTGGCAACGAAATCGAGCTTGAATAAGTAGTGGACTCACCACTAAATATTTTCTTCGAAAGCTCATGCAGATTTTACATTATATTAGTCTTTTAAGTGTTTAACAATCCGTTTCTCACTAAATATTTGCAAAAGCCTATCACGAAGTCGCAGATACAAGCTACAAAGGAGTCTTATATCAACACCATTAGTGTTTGGTCAGTGATTACTGCTTGATAGTGTTAAACGCCAAGACAGTGCTAAATAAAACATTTACCAAGCTCGACTAACTAAATCAAAGGTTAAATTAAACACTTTCTAAGTGTACAATCTAACATTTTTAAGAGTGTAATCATATAAGCCGCAAGGGTAACTGATTAAGTAATTTGTTCAATTTTGATCAAAATTAGAATCTTTTCAGTCATAATGGGACGGCCACCGCATTTTCAAGGTGTATCCAAGACGCATACAAGACAGGAGTCTGTGTCCCTTTAACTTTTAGTCAAAGAAAGTTCGTTAGAGTTACATGTCACGGACACAACGGACACAAGATTCGTCTCAAATTGTGTTGGTTTTTCCCCGCCAACAAGTAACATTGCGTCCTTTTGGATGGGTTGCACCACGGTTGCACTTTACTTTGTTTTACCTGACTTGTGTAATATTTGCCCATGTCCTACTTTCAACGAACAGAACAACCATAGTTGGGCCTGTGAGAAGCTAAAATCCCGTGGGGGAAAGCTCCCGCGGCTTACCGCAAAGTGAGAGGGTCCTCGGATCGGCCGCCCGTCTCATCTGCCGATTCCAGCCTTTTAGGGTGAAAGAAAGGGGTCTCTACAGGAGCTCTTGATTGCTTACTGTGGCCCTTAAAGTGGCGGGATCCCGAGGAAGACTTCCCGTGAAAATCTGCCCATGAGAGCGCGACTGGTCTTGTTGTCTTCATAGCTCTGTGGTTGTTCCAGTCTCCTTGTGATGCTAATAGGGCTCTCTCACATGACGTCACTGCTTACAGATTGCCACGTGCACCGCGATGCACGTGGCATTTTGGAGTCAAATTTTGATGACGCGCATCGGTGGCGCGCGCCGTATTTCGAACACATTTCGAGCAACACGCGCGCATTTTAGAACATTCTGCACACTGCGCGTACACGCATCTGATGGCGTAGAATACGCAGTTACAATTTGCCTACGATCATGGCTGCCTGTGAAACAGCACTGTTGTGCATTGCCAATATACCTCTCTCATTGGACGCCATTTCTGTAGGAAAATGACAAAAAAAGAGCATAACGTAGAAATAAAAGCATACATTTTTAAAAATTCATAAAATTCTTAAACCTGCCAGCATTCTACGCGTGGTCCCCACTCCCCCTCCCCCAAACACTGCATTGCATAGATAAACAAAAATCACTTGTTTGTCCGGTGCACATTATTTTGTGCAGTGAGGATTCGTAACAGGCTTTACTGCATTAAGAAAAAAACAAACATATTTACCGCCACTGGGCAGACTTCGGTGCAAGCCTCCGATTTGTCCGTAGGCGGCTTTTGTATCGGAACGTTACACAGGTTGACCTTTTCCAGCCGTTTTGGAGTTGTCGAGTAGAGAACTCCAAGGGATTGAGGAGACCATTTGTTCTGATCCGATCATAAGACAACCGTTACCGGGGGATGGTGAGTTCTCGGGGCAGGATTAATGTAACTGCCGCAGTCGTGGTCTCCTTCATAGCGACGCCGAGTGCATTCCGCAATGGTGTACTGTGGGCGGCTTTATAAAGATATTTGACATTGTCTGTAACGCTCATCAACCTATGTCTGCTTCCATTCTGGTATTGAAGTGATGAAGGTTTGAGCTAAATAAATGAATGAAATGCGTAAATTTAACCCCCAAAAACCTGGAAGGAGCGGTATTTGAACTTGCGACCTCCGGATCACCGTATCGGCGCTCTACCAACTGAGCTATCCAATTTTCGTTGTTCGCTCTGAACATTTATTTTAAAATTACCTAGTCAGTTTCCCGTGTGATTTGTTTGATGATATTATAAGTTTAAAAGTGGCATCCTCATTGAGTGATCCCCACATTGCCGCTTTCCAGGTTGTATCGTAAAGCTGGGGCGTGATCCCTGGTTATACGGCGTTGTGGGTTTATGACTTCGGACTAGCGCCCTCTGAACAGAGATACTGACAAATTGGGAGGCCGCCAACACAGGACAAGATAGCTCAGTTGGTGGAGCGCCACTACGGTAACTCGGAGGTCGCAGGTTCAAATCCCGCTCCTGTCGGTTTTCTTTGTTCAAATAAAAATGAAAAATAAACTAAACAAAGAGCCCCATCAAACACAAAGCACAAAGTAAACATGATTGTAAACATCACTCATCCACAATCCTCACCCCACCTCCGGCCCCCCCCCCCCCCCAAATCGAAGTTTAAGGAAACGTTTATCAACTGTGATGTTCAACACAAACATGTTGTGATGCTGAATGTATTGCGTTCACGAGGAAGAACCCTGTCAATTTGATAACGCTTGCCGAAGCTATTTGCTTACCAGTGTCCAATCGTGCGGTTAATAACCGCGTGAACGTGCGATCCTCCGGCATGTAGCGGTTAATACGAGCCAGACGAATTACGGGTACTAGGGACGCATAACAACCACACATTAAACCAGGTTCAATCACTGTATAAAATGTAACGCTTTCATTCACTGTTCCCATTCGGGCAATTCAATTTGTCGGGCCTAATTGCGTTTTCATTCACAGCGCCAATTCGGGATTAATCATTCCACCTTTGGTATTCGTCCGGTAATTGGTTTCGTGTAGTTCTCTGTCTTCATACAGGCGAGCAACCACGAAATCCACCGTTTTCCAGGGTGTTTTCAGACAGCAACGAATGACATTACGCCCGAGGGTAATCGTGAAATCATTTAGCGGGACTCCGCTATCAGACTGTAATTATTTTGACATCAATTAACAGGCACCAGACTAATTTGGGGCACTAACCTTGGTATGGTTCGTTTATCTTGTGTCAGATTCCCTGAAGGCAAAGCGCGAATAGCTATGGAGTTTCAGTTGCACGATCACAGACACCTGCCTGTTTCGGGCATGAGCCTCGGTCTGATTCGGCCAGCTGGTGTCCAATTCCCTGAAGGCGCAGCACAAATCGTTGTAGAGTAATTTGCCCAATATATAGCAGGCAAGAATCTGTTTTGGGCACGCGCCTCAGTCCCTTTCGGCCATCTTGCGAAGGCATAGCATAAATCGGCATGGGGGTAATTTGCCCAATATCAGGCACGCGTTCTGTGCAATACTTGCATTTGTTGGCAATATGCCTGAATATGTTTGAAGACTCTGTTAATAGTGTTTTGCAGTAGGTCATCGTCATTGACCCATCGCCGTTTGCGAGTTAGCCACTCCCCTTAGACAACTTTGCCCACGTGCAGCACGTGGGTATGATACGCGATACGCAGATGTAGTGCGTTGCGAAAAGGTCGCGTGGCCACGCACTTGACCGTGTGTTGAAGTTGTCTCAGATTTCTGAGACAACTTCGTGGAAGAAAGTAATACGCCTAGCATGCATATCTGAAGTTGGCATGCACGAATAATGTCGATGTTTTGCATTTTGTTAAAATAATGACAGATTTACTATACCTTGTATTCCATATTTGTATAATAAGCCAAATCGGAATTACAAACGCGACTGTACTACACATGCGCAGTAGGGCCATTTCGGGCCACTTTGGGATAAACACGGCTCGATTTTGTGCACAAGTCAATGGGGAAACTGATAACCAAGTTTGGAATTTTCCAGATTTTCACGTAATTTGCTCAAAAGTAAAACAAAAAACTTTGCAGATCAGTAAACATAGGGCCAGTACTGTGATCTGTCAAAAA
>JAULKO010047319.1:0-10869 GCA_032356045.1 Mediaster aequalis | reverse complement strand
GTCTTACCATCATTGCCCGTTTTGTCTTTTAATTTAGAAAGACTCTTCCTTAATTCTCTTTTTGTCTTTTCTTAGAATGTTTAGGGCTCAGTCTTACCATCATTGCCCGTTTTGTCTTTTAATTTAGAAAGACTCTTCCTTAATTCTCTTTGTCTTTTCTTAGAACGTTAAGGGCTCAGTCTTACAATCATTGCCCGTTTTGTCTTTTAATTAAGAAAGACTCTTCCTTAATTCTCTTTTTGTCTTTTCTTAGAACATTAAGGGCTCAGTCTTACAATCATTGCCCTGTTTGTCCTTTTATTTAGAAAGACTTTCTTAATTCTCTGTTTGTCTTAGAATGTTAAGGGCTCAGTCTTACAATCATTGCCCTTTTTGTCCTTTAATGTTGAAAGGCTAATTCGTAATTTTCTTCTTTTTTCCTTGGGGGGGGGAAACATTTATTAAATCAAAACACAACTTTTCTCATGAAATGCAAATAAATAAACACATAATATAAATATTGATAATATCTACAGTATATACAGTGTTTTATAATGATTGCACTCTTTAATGCATAGTCGTTTTTATGTCGGTGAAGAATTAATCTACTTTTCGTTTTGACTTTTATTGAAGGGCTCAGTCTTACAATCATTGCCCTTTTAATTTTTCCTTTCTAGGTTTCTGTTTTTCTTCCTGAAACCATCTCTTGCAAAAGATTACTTTTATTAAAGCCACTTGCAATTTGTTTCCACTAAAAAGAAACTTTAGCCCGTTTCACACTACAGCAAAAAACAAGGGTCCTGTGCGATGAAATAACATTGATGTTAAAAAATATCACAAAACTGAGTAGTGTGAAAGCAATCCATGTTAAAAATCAGTTCCCGCCGGAGGACGTGTATACATGCAAAAGTTTTCCGACATTCAGATCAGATGACTGATATACCCACAACGAGCAAGGCCAGGAAAATACCTTTCAGCGGGCCACAGCCATCGACCAGGTCCGGAAATATGAGTCTGCAGCCCCAGGGGGGTGATGGCTTCAACCCGCCTGGCATTATTGTCAAAATAAACTTGACCTATACTGGTTAAAATATAACCAAGGTCCCATGTTAAAAAACACCGCGATCCAGACCTCCTCCAAAAAATCACACAGATGCGTAGTGTGAAACGATGTGTGCGAAGTTAGCGAGGGACCCTTGTTTTGACTGCGGCACCCCGCATGCGCGGACAGCGTCAAACATTCCACGCGCTATCGTGTGGTCGCGTAGTACCATTAGCAGATACACGTACGTATGGGAGATGCTTTTCTTGCCTAAACTTCTTCATCTGTTAGGACTCTGTCGAGGCTTAAGTCTAAAGACCCAAGTTTCCCGTTTTCTTTAAATTTACAATTCTGTTTTCTTCGGTATCGCCGCGCCATGCACTGCAACACTGGTACTAGTATCATTTATCATTGCAGTACCGAGACTGTAGCGGCAACCAGCGAATTAAGCAACTTCCTCTCAAAGCCTGATGATGGCTTTTTGATCGTTGTCGTGTGAAACCTTGTGAATGTGGTGGAGCGCGTAATGGTAAGATAAACAATCGGCGCTCGTAAAATGGGTCGCAAACATTGCGAGTTTGTTTAGTGTCGTGTGAAAAGGGCTTTAGCAACAGCTCAACAGGGGACGTCAGTTATGAACGTGTGTAGTGTAGTGTGAAGGTCTGTGAAAAAAACTCACTGACTGAGGCAATAGACGACTGTCGCCAATAACAAAGGACCCTTGTTTTTTGCTGTAGTGTGAAAGGGGCTTTAGACAAAATTCTGAAAAAATTGTGTATACTTTCCTTACTGTTTATGTGATGACGTGGCAGTCAGGAGGCGCATAGACTTCTAGTGGTCCATGAGCAAAAGACATCAGGTGGTTGACCTTCACATGGAAAAGGATCAGCCTTGATTAATCCTCAGATAACTTGGTGGGGGGGGGGAGCCTATTTTTATTTTTGTTTGCGATAGTCCTGCAGTGCATTTTTGTGTGTGTGTGTACGGGTTAAACTATACTTATGAGGACTTGTAACAATTGGGAACAAAAGGTTACGTAAGGTCCTCGCGAGGATTCCTAGTCCTCAGTTGAAAATCGTGTACAAAGGCCTTTAAAAAAACTAAGTCCAACAACAAAGGGAACAAAAGGGGTACCGAGGTGGGAACAATAGCGAGTCCTCGCAAGGGTGGTAAAACACACATGTGTACGAGTCTTGCGTTCCTTGTGTCGACTCGGGAACAATGGATGTCCACACAAACCACCTTGGGAGACGTTGTGTGGACTTGCACCATGTCCACACAAGGTTTTCCACTTTCTGAAAAGTGGTCTAGGAGGCATTTTCAGGTTAGGGTTATCTATCGTAAAATGAAGTAGAATAGTTGAGGAAATCACAGTCCAAATTTCATATAAAAAAGTGGTAAAAATTTGACTTTATGTGGTTTTGAAGCATTTTTTCTACACGAGAACAAAGGATGTCCACACAAGGTATGTGATGTAGACCTGTGTGTGTGTGTGTGGCCTCATGTTAATGACTTTTTTGGCCGATGTCTGAGGCAGAATTTGACTCCAAATTTATAAAAAATTGGATGTATACCATTCTCTCACACTGCAATGTTTCCAACATGAGGTGAAAAATGCAGTGACTACTTCAGTGACCTTGTATATAGAAACCGTGAATCCATAGAACATGGTGCAGCATATGTAATTATCATAACTGCAAAGCGCTTTGGTTAATTGAAATGAAATATTACACGGATAATCCTCATTTGCATGTCAAATTTCATAAAAATCCAGTTTGGCTGAGATCTGAGGATCTTGACGTTGAAAAGAACAGTTTGGGAGGGTGTTTCAAAACATTTTGCAATTAATAACCTTTTTTAAACAAAAGAAATACATCGTGCATGCATTGAAGTTTGGTGACATTACATGCTGAATTGTTTGCACGTACGGGTGTTGGGGGAGCTGCTCAGAGAAGTTTTTAAAATGTCTGGTCTTGGAAATATTTGATTTCTTTGCTGTATTTCTCAAGTGGCTTTATTTGTTCTTGGGTCAGCTAAATGTATAGATAGCACCTCACCTCTCTCTGTCTGGTATTAAATCTTCTCATGATGTCACTGTTTGAATCAGAATTCTATATGTAATAAAACAAATACAGGTCGTATTGAAATGGGAAAATGATTGTCGTCATTCTTTGTATAAATTTCAAAAGATAACAACATGTGCTTCATCACCAAGGTTTGATTCGGGGGGGGGGGGGGGGGGGGGTGTAAATCATGTGAAAAGAAAATTTTAAACTTTTTGATAAATGCAAATCCTACAGCACCTTCTTTCAGTATGGGAATAATCATGAATTTCTGTGATGATAAAGAAATAGATTCAAATGAATCAACATATCTCCTCTAATTCATCATCTTGTAGATATTTCATATTCGCACTGGAATTGGCATCCCTTGCTTTAAGGCTGGTTCATACTACACGCGAATGCGTAAGCGAAGCGAATTTCAAGACGTCAGTAATGGTTGCTTCATTGTGACGTTCACCGTTACCGTATAACAATTTTGCTTCGCGTGAAATACATGTATATCGCGGCCTTTATACTGTAAAAAGAATGTTGATACACAAGACACGTATTATGTCTTGAAAATACAATGTATATATGATGCACAATTCCATATGTAGATGTTGTCATGTAAAACTTATACATTTATTACTATTGTTTATTGACATTTGTATGCATGTGTGTACATGCATACATAAACATGTGTACATACATTCCCTAAGCCTGGTTTCCATATAGTCATTATAATCGCCGATACACTGCCAAAGATGGTTTCCTAAAACATGAAAATGTTCTTATTTCAAGAAAAATGTTCTTGTCTCACTCCCTAGAAAAAAATTCTAGGGAGTGAGACAAGAAATTTGTTCTTGAAATAAGTTTTGTTTACTTATATTAAGAAATGTAAGAAAATCATTTTTGGCAGTGTAGTGTCTGCGAGGAGTCCCCGACGAAATGCTGACATATGGAAACGGTCTGTCGTGACTGACACAAACGGGAACGGAGATACATGTAGTCGGCAAAGTTGAATCAAGTTCAACTTTGCCGAATATCTGTGTCAAATCGGAAGAGTAGGCCCATTCAAATACATGAGCTGGCCTGGCGTGCGTTCAACGATGTCCCTCACAGCTTGGGTGCAACGAATTTGGCTCATTTTATTCATTGTTTCAGTGATTATTTTCCCAGTATACTGTACCTCGTCCCATTCCATTGGTTCAGTCTGCCGCACATCTTCTTGGAAGTGGCTCACTTGTGTGTTTTCCTTATCCTGTATGTATTCAAGCATGTTGACAATTATTCATAAATACCTGGACAGTTTCTCTAAGAAAATAACTTCTTATTGGTCAAGAGCCTGTCATGTGACTGTGTTTAAACTTTTGTTTAAATACCAGTTGGAAGTTGTTTAATCCCAGCTGAGTGAAACAAAAAGTACTGCGACACTACCATGGGAAAACTACAGGGGGCCAGATTCTCCCCCCCCCCCCCCCCCCCCCCCGGCTCTTTGAGAGATGAGGCTATGAAAGTGAAAACTATGTTCTTAAAATATATTTGGCTTTTTCGCAAATTTGCAGAAAAGGCTTTGTTTTTGTTCTGATTTAATTAATTTGTTTTTACATATTTTAGTTCTAACCCAAAGCCCATAGACTTTGTACACGGATTTTGGTCATCAAACAACCTCAAATCTTAATCAAACTTGACATAAACATAGACCCTAACGCAAAGTTGTATGCCGAAGAGTGACGTCATCGTGTGTCACGTGACATCACCGTAAAGGTCCATTTTGTCAAGTCCAATATCGGACGGAAGAAATGTCTGACCGGGCTCAAATCGTCCATACATATAGACAGGGATGTGTTATAGACGAAAATTGAGGTGATGTTATTATGATGTCGCTTTTAGATTTTTTATGAATTTTTGAATTTTTACAATCTTAACATTGTTTTCAATATATCTAGCGAACAAAACAAGATATTTTCAAAACAATTTTTTTGTAGATATGCATCTAAAGGGGAAATTTGTGTGACATTATCATGATGTCATCAAAATTATGATTTTTTTGAAAAACATGTAAGGCTTCCTCTGATTGTCTTGAAACTTTGTGGATAGGTACATGTAGAGCACGTCTCTAAAATACAAAATATGAAGTAATGTCATGACAACGCATTTTTTTAAATTAATTTTTTAATATTTATTTTTTTGTTCTAATTGCCAATTTTAACCTTATTTTAAGTCAGAATCTGACTTAAAATAAGGTTAAAATTGGCAATTAGAACAAAATAATAAATATTAAAAAATTCAGATCAACTTTTAATTCAGTTTTCCAAATAAAGAGTGCATCTGAAAAAGAAAAGTCCCTTGTAATGACGTCATGATGACATCAGCATGTGTCACGTGATATCTCCTTAATTAAAGTTGCAGTTTTCAAAGTGCAATACCTACAGAGCTACTCCGTCAATTAGGCTGAAACTTTGCATCCATAAAGACAGGGAAGTATTATACGTAATACTTGAGGTGACGTCGCAATGATGTCATCGCTATATTTTTTTGTGAATTTTTGAATGTTTGCGTTCTTAACATTCTTTTCAAGATATCTGCTGAATGAAATGAGGTATTTTACAAATTATTCTTGCAGAGTTGGTATATTGTACAGAAATGCAAAAAATTTGGATATTTATGTGAAAATCATGACAAAGTCATCAAAAGTACGATTTTTAAAAGACATGTAAGGCAATGTCAGATTGACTTGAAACTTGGTGGGTGGTGTAACTTTACAATGCAGAATACAAATTGACGTCACGATGACGTCATCATTCAAGTTTTTATTAATTGTTGACCTGTTGACAATTGCTTATTGCCCATCCTATGTACAGTATTTCAGCCCCCCCCCCCTTCAACAATGCTGACTATGTCTCATGGTGGATGAATGGATGGATGGATTCATTGTTTCAGTGGTTATTTTCCCAGTATACTGTACCTGGTCACATTCCATTGGTACAGTCTGCCGCACATCTTCTTGGAAGTGGCTCACTTGTGTGTTTTCCTTATCCTGTATATTCAAGCATGTTGACAATTATTCATAATTACCTGGACAGTTTCTCTAAAAAAAACAACTTCTTATTGGTCGAGAGCCTGTCATGTGACTGTGTTTAAACCTTGTTTATATAGCAGTTGGAAGTTGTTTAATACCAACCGAGTAAAAATGTGGCCCCGTCCCTAAAAAATGATGGAGGGACTGGGAACCACTTTAGCTCCAGTGATGTCATATCCACAGAACTTGTCTTGAGCAAAGTTTGGTCCGGCTTAGCTCAGTTCATTATCGGCTTCCAGGCCGCTCACCATTTATAAACTACATCATTGGGGATCATACATGTACCTCATTTAAAAAGCAACGTTGCTTCTTCACTTTAAACTGTTCCTTGGTGTCCTCGTCTGTGTCATCCCGTTTTCGTTTTTTCTGCTTTGTAGTTGAAGAAATCTGCTATGAAATTTCAAAATATGGTTTTCTAACATTAGCCCTCTCCACACAACATCCCAAATGTCATTTAAGATTGGAGAGATTTTGTCATGCTTGAGAAATGTTACAAAATGATTAGAGTAAAAAAAAACCCATCCATTTTGAGAGTGATTTCTCAGGCAAACCCAAGTGTGAAACAATCAGTTGTTAATTCAACAAATTCCTGGGTAGAATGACAGCAGTGCGCATGCATGAAGACCATTCTTGCACAACTTTTTATGATAATACTTTTCATCAAAATTTGACATGGCAACTAAGTGAGATAGCTTTTGAATGGGAAAGGAAGCTTGCTAACATACACCCAAATGTGGAATTTCCTACTGACAGTTGTCATAAGCAGTTTACAGTCAGTATTGTTGTTTCTTTCAACAGTGAGTGCATGATTTATTCAAAGGCATCAGACAAAGTTTTAGTAATGGGTGTGGTAAAGTTCCTTACTTTATTCCACCATTTCAAAAAAGCAAATTATATTTTTAAAAGCAAATAGTCTTCACTGTGGAAAAAGATCCTTTTTGTATGTCTATTTTTTGCTTTTACTCAAAATTTGTCCTTTTCAGATGACACATATGCTGTCATATTGATCAATTTTGGAGCATTCTTGAATAAATAAATGAATCAATGCAAATTGGATCCGGAAATTAGAAGGCTGTACATCCTCACTGTACAAGGGCGGATCGGGGGGGGGGGGGGGCAAGGGGGGCCATGACCCTCCCCCCCCCAAAAAAAATGACGATCGTGATTTCTTTTTGTTTTAAGAAAAAAAAAATTACAGCAGGGGCGCCGCTAGAGGGGTGTGTGGGGGCGTGACACCCCCCATTCGCCGCATCGGGCATAATAACGTTAGTAATTGAATGCCGCTCTCATCGTCCAAAAAATCCCCCCCCCCCCCCTCCCCCACCCTCTGGGTTCGCCCTTGGTTTGGCCCCCCTGAAAAATTGGGTCTAGATCTGCCCTTGTCACTGTAATGGTACTAGCAATCAGTTTCTCTGAAACATTTTATTGTGCTGTACATTGGTTACCATCAAAATGTGTACTGTCATCTCAAGAGAGTACTTTGTTTAATATAAACAAATATATACAACACAAACAAGATGAAGATAGGCACTTGTATGATTTCCAAGTTTTGTGTGTCATGTGAAAAGGGCTATTATTGAACACAGCAGTTCGTGTAGGTAGGTGTACACATTAACTTGCCTAGAACGAAACTGAATAATACAGACTCTGGTGTTTGAGAAAAAATTCTGATTTAGGTTGATTTTTTTTGGTCAGTTTTGAAAACAGGTGAAAATAAAGCCTGCAACGTTTGCTTTTGACATGAGCTACATAAATGTGAATGTGCCACCAATAGTTTGCCCCAGAGAGGCCATTTGTTTCATCACAGTGTATCATGGGAAAAGGCGAAGAATCAGTTAAAAGGATATGTGTGATTTTGCTTCAGTTAGAAGAAACTCAGCAGCTTTACATTTGGTGGAGGTGTGAATTTTCAGCAAGTTGTTGGAATTTTCAGCATAAAAGTCCCTACCCCAAACCACACCCTGTTTGGGTAGTTGGAGGTCTAGCAGTATTACATGAAACATTTTTTGGTCTTGGCATACACTGATCATCTTAAAGCTGTTTGTTTCTGTTTCTTTTAATTAAAAAAAATCAAACAGTTGTTTTGTAAATAGAGAGGTGTTGAAAAATTTCCAGTAAAATACAGATTCGTGCCATTCTCAAAACCTTTGCTGACAAGGATGGTTATCAAAAATATTTTGATGGGACCAAGTGTTGAATTGAAAAGAACCACTATTGATGGACGAGTGTTAATGATACTCATTGCAAATCCTCAGTAGACACAATTTGAAATGCAAGTGCATTGTGGGTTTTTATGAAACAGTGTTGTTGCTATGATTGACCATTTATTGTCAAGTATTCAAGTTTTTGTGAAGATAAATGCCAGGAATATTAGACTTTATTTAAATTTAGTCAAGTGTGTATTTACTTTACCTTATTAACTTGGTCAGTCAGAGGACGCCGGTCTGATGTTGATGGCAAACATGCTCCCTTAACCTGTTATGAAAAATTTTAAACCTTCAATGTTTAATTAGATCTCAGTATTAACCCTTTGAACCACATAGTTTGGCTTGTACCAGAAATGATTTCAAAGGTGTGACAGCTTTTGAAGTTCTCTGTCGTATCTGTACAAAATTCATGTGGGCACACGTGTACATTTCTCTATTCGTGTAAAGTTGTCAGTTTAAATCAATGTTGCAACATGACATTTATGGCAACAAACATTTGTTTAACTGTCATAGTAATTTGTCACCAACATATACCTGACAAAGTGATGGATAGGCTACATGTACATGTATTTCTGCAGATTTATCGTGATGAATCATACGTCATACCCATTTTGAATTTTACACATACCTTGAATGACCTGCCTCTTATTTCCCTCTGGTTATACGGGAAAGACATTTCAAATGTACATTGCATTTGTACATGTCCATCTTCAGTCGCCATGGTTCAGGATTAATTGCAGGAAAAAGGCACTGTTGACAAATGAAAGTATGTACATCTGATACATATGTATTGCATTTAAAAAATGTTCTTTTTTATTTGACTGTAATGCACAGGCTGTAATTGGATTGACAAACACCGAGAAAAGCTGCAGTACGTCTACTACAGACAGGTGCATGAAATAATTAAGGGATTATTTGATGGCACTGATGAACTTGCAGTTTACAAGAAGAGGATAGAACGGTGGATGCGTATTATTGCCAGCTCAGTTTACTTTAACCACGGTCTCGGTAAAATTTTCCCGAATCAAAAGTCCAAGTGCGAACACTGGTAAAATTTGACCATTGGAATTTTACAATCGTCCCGGTAAAATTTTACAAAAAATGAGTCCTGTGCAAACACGGCTATAGAGTGTCATTTATTGCAGACCTATGTTAAAGATGAGGATAGAACAGAGTAAAGGCATATCATGTATTCAGTCGTTACATGGATAACCCAAAGATCCCCATTGAGCTTTCTGTCAAAAACTTGAAGATGCGTGACTGATAAATTTGAATATAAGACGATTATTTGAAGAATTTTTTTCCAAATTGTATTAATCAACAAGAAAAAATTACTTGTGTCATGCTTAGGTACACTCTTCATTTGAATGTGAAATATCTGTCAAAGTAAATTTATCAAATAAAAAATAAAAATTCAAAATAGGTTTTCCATATCTGTAACAAACATAAAGTTTGTGATTAAGTATGTTCTTGTGTTTACAGAATTTCTTCAATGTCAACAAAATTTAAGAAATTACGCCATTATTGGTACTCACCAACTTGGTGTGCTGCAGAGAAGCTCTTAAATTTTGAATTTCCCTCCACAGATGTAACATGTATGAACGTGTATGGCATTTTCCCTGATGCAGTAGTTTTATTGGAAAGAATTTTCCAGAAGGACATATCACGCACTCGGTGGAATTTGATTGGCTGCCCGGAGTCATACGACAGTGCCATCTGACTTGCGCAATAGCAATTCTATCGATCCAACCGTTGGTTTCGTCAATTTCGTCGACAGTGGCCTATATACCCTTGCAGGTACATTACGTGCCTCTATACATCTACACAAATGAATGTTCGAACTTCCTCCTGTTGTGTTCCAGTTCATTGATTACTGATTAACTCCATCATACATGTACCGGTACATGTAAACAGAATCTCTTGGACTTTGTGAAAGCCAAATCCAGCAACAGTGTTTAATTGGTTTTTGAAGTGCATATGGTACATGTACTAATGTAATTCCAGAGATGACATGTACATACAGCTACATGTGTATAGTTTGTTGCAGTGTGTTAAAATGGTGTGACAGCGACAGTATGACCCGAATAAGCCTTTTGATTTGAATGGTCTGCTCAATTATCCGAATGTCCGCAACAATGTTGTCTTTGAAAACATTTGAAAACATTAAGTTGCTGGTTCTTTTCAGAAGCAACTATCACTCACAAGAGAGATTGAATTTCCACATGGTGTTACTGCAAACCTCAATCTTAATGTTGTCTTTATGATTTTCCATTCTTGCAGATCTTGTTCATGTATAAGTGATTTCTGTAATGTCTGCTAGTGGAGTTTTACGTCTCTTGCTCTTTGTACTCTTGTCTTTGCCACATTTACATGTATTATTGTTTATCAGAAAGAAAAAGGTCACAAGTACCAACAAAATTCTTCCTAATTATCACCGGTAATGAGCAAGTTCGAGCGCTAACCATGGTCCGACCACTAGTCAATCTCTCCTTACCAACGCGCATGCGCAATTACAGT
>JAULKO010047209.1:0-10873 GCA_032356045.1 Mediaster aequalis | reverse complement strand
ATTTCCTGACACCATGCTGTATAGGTCTCGTCCTTGATTTTGAAAATATTAAAATTGCATAAGAAAACTATACAAGCATCGATAATAGACTAATGATGTATACTGCATGCCGCATTTAAACAGCTAACTGTACAAATACTGAATAAGCAATACATTAATAAATCTGTCATAACAAGTGTTAAGGTTTTGTCAAATATGTACAAAACTGAGGCAAATGTACAAGTCTCGACTATCCGTCTTTTGCGTCATGCTTTCAATGTTTGCTGTGTCTTGAGTAACTTATTTTACCCTGTGCACTGCCGCTTTCTTCATGATGTACGACAGAATAAGTGTCGACGTGTTTGTGAAATTTGTTTCGAATTAATTTTTCCTTTTATTTTTGGGAATATAATTGATTATACTAGATAACTCGGCCATAACAATTTGTTCAGCTCATTGCTGAAGTTAGGCATGCGGAAAGATGCAACCGTCCATTTCAAGTAACGCCATATGTCGTAACTTTTCACGAAGAGACGCCCATGTAGATTTGCACAGTCATTTTGTAACTGTTCAACTACAATGATGGTGAAATCAAGACATTAACTGATCTACAAACCAGACAGTTTGGTCTTTCTTTCTTAAGTGCTGTCACTTCTGCAGCACAATCTGACAGTTGTTTGTAGAAGTAAACATGTGTGCGCGGATAAGTGTGTTTACCGCAATTTCATCTGTCTTTTCGTGTTATATTCAGAGGGCAAAACTTAGCCGGCAGAGTGTATAAAGTAGGGTAACTGTTGAGTTTGTTTAGATTGATGAAACATTTGTGAGGGGCATGGAAAGAATGGATGAATAAAATGACTGAGTCTTTGTATGAGAAACTTTGATCAATGCAGAACTTAAATAAACCAAAATAAAAAACAATATTCTTGTTATAATTAGTGTGGCATTATTGGATTTTAATTTTATGTTGTTTCTTTGTACGAGTTGAATTCCGACTTCGACTAAACGGGGCATGCATAGGTTTTCAGCAACAGTGTACAATGAATATAATTAGAATCACACCTTTTATGTGCTTTCAGAATTTTATTTGCTTCGTAAGATGTTGTTCTAGTTTGTTTTGATTTTAAATAATTCGCCCAGGTTCAGCACTGAGTGGAAATCAACGAAAACAAGGTCCCATTAATTTGGGAAGAGCCGTGAAGGTACGCGTTATTTGTCTCCTGTGTATGTCTGTGCCACCAGTGCCAACCAAGTTATGCAATGGTGAGGGACTATTTAGGTTTCAAACACTCCCTCCTCTGTTTCCTTTAGATGAGGGAGGTTTTGACTAACCACCTGTCTGACAAGATCGACATTGAGACCGATATCAGATAGATGCAATAATGACAACTTAGGGAGACCCTGAAGGTGACGGGTGAGAGCCCTTACTGCATCCAATCTGAATGCATTGTGAGTAACGGAAAGCGTTTGCAAACCACACCCAGCAGGGAGCATGCTGATGAGGTCCTTTACGTCATCATCGCCCAATCTGCACGCAGTGAGCATCAATTGTGACAGGTATGGAGTAACAAGAGGGGCAAGATGAGCCACGTGACCATGGAAGTCGACATCACTCAGCCAGAGACCATCCAAGCTGCATCCTCCCTGTGCATTCACTATACCGAGGACATCGCTCCGTGATCGTTGTTGCATAGCCAGCACAAGATATGGTACTCGCTGACGAGTACGGGAAAGGCTCTGCGACACACACGCCACGTCAAACCATGACTCTGCACCAATGGTCACATATAGCCCTAATTGACCACGGCGCGTTTCATCCACTAATCCAAGTGTTTCCTCGAGGTGCTCAAGTTCCTCATTCCCCTGATCAGACATATAGTTATCAACCGATATTGAATTGGCTGACCCCAAGTTGTCAGCCAGAAGAATTGCCTTCAAAAGCGTAAGGTCTCCTTTCGATCTGCAGGCAAAATCAGATAGTGTTCCTTCGAGTGGCTGATTGATGCACTGTAAATAATACAGCACTGACTTCAGGTCCTCGCTACTCTCGCATGATACCTTGGTTGGTCGGACTAGTTTCGATGCCAACTCTTCTGAACCAGACTCAAACAACAACAACCGGGCCAACCTCTGCAGTTTTTCTCCGTCACCCTGCATCTGCTGTATGTGCTCAAGGATGAGACCAGCAGCCTGTTCTGACATACCGCAGCAAAATCGAAGTATGTATTCCATTCCAAGAACATTGTCGCCTGTTATCTTCCTTAAGTTAAGACGGAAACTGTTTACACAATCGCCAAGCAGTTTTGCCAGGTAGCATGCTGCGGAATATTCCTGGAAGGACTTATGAAGAAAAGTGATTATCTTTTTCTCCTCCAGACCACTCGTGAACTTTTCACGCTGCATGAAACCTGCATGACAACCCTCATCCACGCAAGACCTGCAATCCAGAAATTCACTGTCGTCGAAATTGAGTCTTTCACCAATCGGGTCAAGTAGCCCTTGCAATGCAACACGTCACAGTCCGTCCAGGACTGACGTCATCAGCTCCTGCCAATCACGCCTATCAAGACCATAGCGGCGTCTGAACAGAATGTTCGTGAATTGTGCGTATAGGTCTGTGAGTTTATCAGGTAATGACTCTTGATTCTTCCAAATAATGCACAACATCTGGGAAATGATTGGAATCTGAGACATTGTTTGAAGGGTTGTGTGGTTTCCCAGGTATGAAATTAATGTCTCTCCCACATCAGCATCCCCAGAAAAGTAAGATCTGATGTATTTGTCCCTGTTTTCTGATGTGAAGCCAGATGTTTGAACCAGGGCATAGTTTTGGTAGCCTTCGAGCACATAGTCAACCATGTGTGGCCGTGTTGTCACCAGCACGAAGCTTTTAACCAAGATTTTGTTGTGTACGATATCCTGGATTCTGTACTCACCGTCCGCAGAGTTCAAAACCTCAGAGGGAATTTCATCTAATCCGTCCAAGAGAAAAGCAATGTCTGCTTCGTGTTTATTTATGATCATTCGCATTGTTTGTGTCGTCAGTGTGGTGTTTTTCGGAAGAATTTGCTCAAAAATGGCATGTAAGACACAGCTTGTATCTTTCATTTGCCTCAGCTTCAACCAGAACACAAACTTGAACCTAGCAAGGGGAGATTGCTGAGTAGGTGCAATGCATGAATTTGTAATCTTGACCAACAGGGTAGATTTCCCAACCCCAGCCCCGCCGACAAGCATAACCATATTGTTCAGTTTGAACAAATCTTCCCACGTGTTCAAGGCTTTCCTTTGGGCTTCATCCACAGACATGTTTTGCCCTGATAAGTTCATTTGTCTGCGTGATTGTTTTATTCCTAGCAACCTCTTTAAGAGTTCCAGATGAATAAAGAATTGATCAATAGCCACGATACAGGAAGGATCCAAGGGGTGCGCTTGGATTGTACTTGTGGTATCCTTGTAGTACTGGAGGATCTGTTGCTGGCAATTTTGAAGGCTGAGAGGTGTCAAAGGTCCGCAAATATCTAAATAAAACCAAAACCAATGTCTTATATAATCATGGAAATTAAAATAGATCATGAGGCGATGGGTGAGATTCTACGGGGGCTGGTGATTGGGTTAAAGACCCTTTTACTAGGTTTAATTGTACTAGCACCCCCACCCCCAAAAAGCGACTAACAGTTATAAAAAAATCTGAAGACAAACTCAAATTCTCAAAATGTAATTATCTTATTTCAAAAAAGAAAATCAGGTTCTCAAAATGCGGTATTACTCCAAACATGTACAATATTTCTGAAACCCCATTCCCTAGTCCGTATATTTGATTTTCAAATTCAGAATTTCCCTGATAATGGTAAAGAGGACTGACCCAAATAGAGAGGAATTACCAATGTGAATGTAAGAACGAAATCCGTTATGAAGTACAAATGGGCTGGCATGCTATAAACTTGCAGGTCAGAATCAGTGCAGCTTTTCAAGAATATTGTTATGTCTTAAAGCCTGACGGAATAGCGCGCTGAAATTTTTGGGAAACAGATTTCCAGGCTTTCGTTTTAGGTAGAGAAACATGAAGCCAATACCAGAGACCGGAGTTCTAATTGTTGACTTTAATCATGACTTGTATTCAATAGTTGCAACCATGGCTTTCAATACTCGTGTTTGCCTTATTCTTATGTTCATGTAATTAGCGAAACGTAGTAGACGTTGTCTGTTCAGACAACATTTTTAATCTATCAAAAATGTACATTCTTTACAAAAGTATCACCCGTCGGTGTTTCTAATCTTTAGTCGCCTCTGTTAAATACGTCGATTCGTTTCCCAAATTATCTATGACAAAAGATGCGGATATATTTGATACGAATATGTGACCCAGCGTGAGCAAATTTGCAGTACAGGCAAAATAGGCATAACAAAAATCCTTTTTTTTGGCACAAAAACGTACCTTCAATATGAAGGTACGTTTTTGTGCCAAAAAAAGGCCCTCTATGCCTATTTTGCCTGTACTGCAAATTTGCCGTTGCCTCAAAGTGTCTCATTTACCCACGCTGGGTAACATATATATTATATACGAAGTCTCCCATTTGTCTGATGGGTTTTAGAATTACACACAATAACTTCAGCTAACTCAGTCTCTATATACACCGGATAAACAATTTGTTCGGGGCGAGATGGGCTGCACGGCAGTAGCTATTTCCCCTGACAGAATTGCACTCTCGAAAGACTTTTTGGTCTTTGTTATAAATGAAAAAAAGAGGTGAATGCAGTTTTTTGAACGCTTTCTAATTGTTATTCCATTTTTGTAAAATGCTACTACATTTCTGATCAGCACGGTTTCAGACCCTATCACCTTGTACTATTTCGATGGGGCGGAATGTGGGGTGTGACGGGGGGGGGGGGAGGGAAGTGTACCAATTGTCCCCTCCTCCCTATTTTGTCCGGCGGCAACAATTGAAATATAACCATCAAAATGGACATATCTTTTGTCGATAAAAACTTCTCTCAGAATGTACAATGATGCATGGGAACAAATAAGCTAATCTTAAAGCAACTGAGCATTTTTTTTACGGTTAGAAAATTTGGGTAGTCATTTCCCGCTACATAAGTTGCTTCATTTATGATCATTCACATTTTTTGTGTCGTCAGTGTGGTGTTTTTCGAAAAGATTTGTGAAAATTGACACAATTTGTATCTTTCATTTGCCTCAGCTTCAACCAGAACACAAACTCGAACCTAGCAAGGGGACATTGCTGATTAGGTGCAATGCACGTAGGGAACCATCATTATGTGAGATTATGTGTTGCCGAATATAATGTTATTCTTGAACTTTGAGCGTTACTCCATGCGAATATAATTTGCTTTGTTTGGTTTTATATTCGTCTTTGTCCTTTTTTTCTTTATCTCAATACATGATGATGAACTTAAGCAGGTTTTGATTAGCCCACAAAACAAAACCCCAAAAGCCTAAAAAAATATAAACGTTAATTTCGATACATGTTGCATTTTGTTTGGGGTGACTTTGCAGATGAGTCTACAGAAAGATTGTGTACACAATCAGTGACGTAGGTGGGTTCTTCTCGGAGCGAGGGAGAG
Source organism: Mediaster aequalis (assembly GCA_032356045.1). Lineage (NCBI taxonomy): Eukaryota > Metazoa > Echinodermata > Asteroidea > Valvatida > Goniasteridae > Mediaster > Mediaster aequalis. The sequence goes on along the minus strand of JAULKO010047209.1, from coordinate 5,308 downwards.
GGAAAGGGGGCACAGGTGATTGTAAGAGGGGAAAGTTCATTTTGTGTTAAAAAAAGACCAAACAAAAAACAACACAAAAACACTCACAAAAGTTACATCTGTAAATAATTTGATGGGGGTTCTAACGTTGGTGGCGCCACTTCAGTAAAACAAAAAAGAAATTCAGAATTTCCACAGGGGGCAGAAATCAAGGGCAAATTGCCCCCCCCCCCCCGCCTCCGTCTCCCTTCTGGCTAGCCATTGTTCGTAAGACATATACGTTTCTCCCTTACATTGACCAAGACGTTCTGCTAATTAATAAACGTTTGTCTTGGATTTTTTTCGAAGTTAGGGCATCCTTTTTATTTCTGTGGTTAAATACATTTTTTTGTTTTGTTTTGTTTTAAATGCGTTTTCGATTAACAATTACAAAGGTGAAGCTTTCACAAAGCTGTACTATGGAATCTACTTAACTTGGGAACAGATGTTGTCAGTGATTTTTAAAAGTTACCTGGAACACGCAACGCCAAATCAGAGCGTCCTGATTCCTTTAAAGCCCTTTCCAACAATCTCGGTGCCTCGTCGGAATTTTCTTGTTTTTTCCACCACGTCACCAACATTTGACGGCACTGTTCACTCGAATCATTTTTGCTGTTGGCTCCAAATGTCTCTATCTGTGCACTTCCGAAACCGAGGTTGATGGCCAGTTGTGGTATTTCTTTTGGAGCAATCTGCTTTGATAAATCTAGGAAGTATTTTTCGCTTTCAGCAACTAAAAAAGCACCCAAAAAACAAAAAAACAAAAAAACCACTGTAAGTCGATTACTAAAAAACAAAATACGAAATTCTTATCGAAAATGTATCAAGGCACTGTATAAATCAAATAAAACAAAGGAGGAATAATGCAATGGTAGTTTGCCTGTTAGGCATTTCGTCACTGTTTTCACGAAGAGTTTTTCACTATTTCGCTTAAAAACATCTTACTTAATCATTCTGAGTTGCTTCCGTAAAAAAAACCTTCATTAATTTATTCATTACACTAATTATGCCGGGGGCGACATGTCAATAATTGTATTTTGCGGTTTCACGAAGAGACGTGAACATGCTTGCCCCTCGAACGTGTACAAAACATATGGATACCGAAAGGCGTATATGTAGGTCAACTTTTCGGTGTCACGAACGTACGGGCATCTTTGATACATTGGCGCTTGGAGCTGCGTTAAGGGTGCCCTTTGGGCTTCTTCTACAAACGTGTTTTGCCCTGATAAGTTCAAGCATGTTTAATAGCACCATGGCCATAATGACAAGAGAATACAAACTCACCAACGCTCAGTATACCACGTTCCTGCGCTTCAAGTACCGGTGCTTGTACGGGGGCGATGGCATGCCCCTCCTGTTGAGATTGTCCTGGCCGTGCATCTGACGCTGACCCTGGTCTGCCCTTCACCCGTGGTCGTCCTCGGGAAGTTGTTGGCCGTTCAACATCATGGGAATCACTGCTACTGATGATGGAAAACGGAGGAGCTGGGGGATGAAGCTGTTCTTCACCTGTTCCTTAAAAACAAAGACAACAAGTTAGAAATGAAAACCTAACACAAGTAACAAACCTTGACTTCGTTTGGTCAGATAAACAGCAGGGTTGTTTTCAAACAAAATGTAGGCGATGATGTAGATGTGTGGTGATCTAACAACCCTATTGATAAGTTCGTTGCACAGTGTAAACGTATATTGGCATTAACGTAAATCACAACATTTTGTAACTTTTCATGCTTGTATTTCCAAGCATAATTCTTAAAACATGAAGCAACCAGTCAAATTTGCAGACTAACGTGTTTGCTCAGTACATAATCCAGATGGTTACTGGACTACTTGATTGTTGGTCAGGGCTATATGCCATAATAAATGTAAAGAGTTTTTTTGAATCGTGAACGAATGACCATAGTGTATGAATACTGACTGTTATTCATCTACAACAAACCTTTTCCGGCGAATAAACTCTTGATTGCTCCCATAGTTGTTCAGACAGTTGAATGTTTCAACATATTCAATCAATTTCCTGTAGAGATAATGACGAGAACGCAAAAGCTAAAACCGTGGGTGCTGAATAAAGCCGAGGTTGAGCTCAGTGAAATGGAAATTTATCATTTTCTGGCAGACCAGCCAACGTTTTCTGCTAGAGGGCGCTAGGGTTTTCTCCTTTGTCACCGTAGGGCAATTTTTCACGGGGTTCATTTGACAATAATCAGATCCTAGTCAGAATATCGAAGTTCTATAGAAGAAATATGACTTGTTTTCATTGTTAAATTCTGATCAACGTTCTTTGCAGATATACAAGTGCGTATGTGTCAGAGCGATTTCGTATTGCGTCCCGGGTAGATTGCTATAAAGACCAACATTATTTGTAAAAATACACGCAAGTGAGATATAATTATTTAACGTGAACACAAAGTTCTATCCTTGTAAATTTCAACAAAGAATCTCATGACGTTTCCCAAAACAGCAGCCGAATTTGTCTAAATACGTAAAAAAGTAAACCGTATTATAGTTCGCAGTGGTTGTTGATCGCTAGCTGTGATCCCATTAACGCTGCGATGAGTCCTACATTTATATAAAATACAGTAACAGTTTGGTAAGGTTTGAATAACCTGCAGACGTCCTACAACTGGAAATGCCCAGATTGCTTCACGACACTAAACAACAAGTTTCTTTATACTGAAGCCAGAGTGGCAACAAACAAAATTTCCTGAATGAACCCTAAAATTGACCCTTAATACACAACTTGTGTACAGGAAGTAGCAGCTTACACTGAAATGGGTGAAAGTCTGGATGTTCTGACGAAAATTATACTAATGATAATATTGATTAATTCTCATTTTTGAATGACAGTTTGTGACTTCCTTGTTATTTTTCTCATCAGCAAATACTGCTTGTTTCCACGTAAAAAAGTGGATAATATTGAAATCTGAATTCCTTCAATAAAACCTGTTTAAGACTTTGTTGTTCGACTAGTTTCTAATGACATCATGTGTCCTATTAATTGTGTATCCAAGTTGTATCCTCATTGAGTGCTCCCCAAATTGCTGTTTCTCAGGTTGTATCGTAAAGTTGTGGCGTGATTCCTGGCTATGCGGCATTGTGGGTTTATGACATCTTTATGACTTCCATCACCCCCTGAATTATTTAACAAACAAATTGGGAGACCGCCAACAGAGGGCAAGATAGCTTAGTTGGTAGAGCGCCGCACAGTGGGACAGGATTGGATGAAAGTGCCAACAAAAATAAATTAATACGTAAAATACGTGAATTGTTGACAATATGGTCAACAATATTTCCGCTGAATTCTGCGTGTTCGAAAACCTAATATTATTAGGCTTTCGAACACGCAGAATTCAGCGGAAATATGTTCATCTTTGTATGACGTCGTAAAAATGCTGATTTTTGACTGGTTCCCCATATGCTATGTTTTTAACGAGGGTTTTATGGATAACAACTGATTTAGAATATCCATGAATGAAAATGGACAAACTGGTATCAAAAGAAGGAATTTGAGACCGACAGTTCATTATAATTCTTTCACGACGTCATCATACATACTTATTTCTAATGGATCCTCCGTATTTTAGCAAAAGTATGCCTTTAACACGTTCGCAAACAACTGCAAATTGTTATTTATGCCTTTTCAAAGATATAAGAGCACAATGTGCCTACTTGCCAGTACAAATTAAAAATAACCTGCAATATAGCCCTCAATTTGGCCCTAACTAAGACATAGATGCAACAACATGTCAGGTGAAATCCCACTCTTTTCAGTTTGTATTGAATGTAGTCTTGGTCAACATTATAAAAACACTATTTTACTGAGCATTTCTGTCTTTAATGATAGTTGTAAAGACAGTATTACAACCCTGAAGACTGGGAAACTTGTACAGAGCTCGTTTCCAAACCAGGATAAGTCAACAAGGAAAACATGGGATTTATCTCGGTATGGAAATGAGCGCTGATTAGGCAAAAAAGAAGAAGAAAGCTTAGCGTCATATGATTTTCATATTGATATTTTTTATTTCCTGCCAGGAGGTATTTTCCAAAATGGCTGCCCCTTCCAAATAGAGCGTGTAAGTTGACCCCGAGAACGTACGCGAGTTTACGAGAAACCGAATTTCCGGGCACCTCGAATAGGAGCTTCAACGTCTAAAGCGAGTAGTTTTCTTGAAATAATTTGTTTTGACGCTGTTCTTTTTACTGAAGATAAAAGCTTCAACACAAATATGATTTTCATTTCAATTTACAAAATGTGAGCGATATACCAAATTAGGAAAAAGGAGAGCGAAAAAGTTTAGAACGTCATACGTACGTCATTCGCAATTGTTCCGGTTCAGGCGCCAATCTTTCCAAAGCTTAGACCGTACGTTCACGTCAGCGCCAGAGGGACGCAGTACAGGGATTTGGGGGCCGGGCTTTCTCATCCCGACAATCATGTTGCAACCTGACGCTCAGGTCAAACATTTTTTTTTACTTTTCTTCAATAATTCAGACAGTCTTGCATGTTTTCATATATTGTAAAATTCATTTTGAATCTATCATCCATATTTATGCCGTTTCATGGCTCAGATCTTCGTATAAACAAAGTATTATAGAAAACAAAATCAACCACACGTAAAAGTCCTATACCCGGCGGCCCGGAAGTTCAATCGTGACCTTTATGCGCGAGACTTACACGGTCTACAGCTCTAGCCTTGTTGCCATCTTGTGATTGGATAATAATGTGTGTTTGCTCGGAGACATTAATTGTGTCCCTATATTCGGTACCCTGTGTGTGCCTCCAGCTGTGTGTACGTGTTGTGTGTAAAGATCCTATAGCGCCGCGATCACAGTTTGGGGTTTCAGCGTAGGGGTTCTTATTTTGTTTGATAAACAAGTGTAGTTATTGTTTTAATAACGCATGATTTTCTCTGTCTTTTTTTGAAAGTGTACATGTGATGTGGCTGGGAAGTGCGTGCAAAACGTACACAATACTGGAGGAACTTATGTGCATGAACAAACGCACACATACTGTAATAGCCAATCACAAGATGGCTTTTGCCCTACAGTGGGGGCCACCAAATCGATTCAAAACAGCACTAAATCGACTGGGAGGCATCTCCTCTCTTTCTTTTGCATTTTCTATGGATTGTTTTGGAAGAATGGCCAAAAATGCCCTTATTACTGATGACCATTTTGGATTAACAAAACAACTCTAAATGAACAATAAATTCGCAGTTATAGCAGCCCCGCGTACGCAAGATTTATAATGTGGGGGAGGGGTGCGTAGATTAGAAAGTTTAATGTTTTG
>JAULKO010047101.1:0-10873 GCA_032356045.1 Mediaster aequalis | reverse complement strand
AGTCGGTCAGTCGGTCAGTCGGTCAGTCGGTCAGTCGGTCAGTCGGTCAGTCGGTCAGTCGGTCAGTCGGTCAGTCAATGATTTTATTCATCGCCACAGATGGATAATTGTGAAATAAATGACATATAGCAACAAACTTTTCCCGCTCAAACAGATTTAATCAAAGCCCGACCCTGAAAATCTCAGTGGAAATTGCCAAAGGAATTTTAGGACGTTAAGTTGCTGAGAGGGGCTACGACAGCGGCAAGCGCGTATTTAAATTAAATCTGGGGACAGCTATACTTTGGGGGGGAGCACGGCCACCTTAACACCTGGCTCATGTAGTCCGCAGCCTTGATAGAAAACCTTGCTGATAATAATGATGAGGATGCTAATGTCATGGGGGTACTGATGGTGAAGTATATAATATAGATGGTGGTGATAGAAGTTAGATACACATTGGAGAGAGTGGTGAAACTGATGTTTTGGTAAGAATACGCCAGTGATGGTAAATGACGGGACATAAATGTTTGGTTATGTTTCGTATGCTGCGTTCTTTAACAATTCATTGTTCGCAATAAAAATCCTTAAATTTCACAGCCTGAGAGAAAAATGTAAAGCTGCAACCGAACTAGAGATGAGACCTGACACAAACACAATGATACAATCCGTAACCTTAACGTGCCACCGGAACTTTTCGCCTCACTACCGTCATCGAAGTTGACAGTTCAAAACAAGACTGAGGTGGAAGGTTCCAACACAAAATACAAAGCATAGATTGTGATCATGGTTGAATGATCTGGTTTTTATTTCCCAACTGAAGGCCTGCGTAGTATCGGGCTAAATCCGAAAGTCCTATCTTATCGCAGCTGTCAAATATGCGCTTACTGTTTAAATCAATGCAAATACTTAAATTCCAGGAGCCTTTTACAATATCAGTCACCTTAGAGCACCCTGCACTGTGCAAATATGGCTGAAATATGGCGTTTGACAGACTAGTTGACATCCTGTGCTTTGTTGACGCGAGAGCGAGAGCGAGAGAGAGAGAAAAAAAGAAGAAAGCCATACAAGAATTGAGAAGCTTACCGTCAGCCGAAGGTATTTTGCAATCATTGGTTTTTCATTGTGTGGGGTAGCCCTGAATATAAGCGCAAGTCAAAAAGGGACTGACCTAGAAAAAAAACATTCCAGGCAGATAAATCATTCAGGACAGGTACGGACCCTGCTGGGTGCAACTATGAAATATCGGCATAGCAAACATTGTCTGTTAAGGGTTGTAGCTGTCTCTTTTGAATTTGGGTGTTACGAAAGGACAATCTTTGGAGAGAGAGCGGAGAAGGAAATTTATGGAGTACCGCGGTTGGGGCTACTGAGGTTTATCATAGGAATTCCGTAGGAGACTGCAGGAACGAAGGTACCGTATCGAGGGGGGTATTGATGGGTAGGGAGTTGGGTGGAGGGGGTGCTAGATTGTCAAGACTTCTATCGGTATACTACTTGTACCATAGGGAGTTGTGATTTGCTGGGTATTTTAGTCAGTCTGTACTGTCTGCATACCCCGAGGGATAAAGCGTTCTTTTCAATTTGGATTTCAAAAACTGCCACTGTGATACAGTCATCTTCATGGACGTATGGACGCTGATGTGTTGTGTTCGAAATAGGAGTTTGGTGAATCGGAAATCACGGTGGTCGAACGTCAGCATAGGTCAGAGGTTAAATTCTGTTTTTTTTACCCAACTTTTACGTCCTTGAGCTGTTCAGTTTTAATGCGTCATGTCACAGACATAATTAAGTCTAAAGAACATCGTTAGGATCGCTCGTACACCAGACGGTCATCGTAGACTTATGTTTTGATTCCTTTAAAGTAGTAAATCTTGGGAAAGAAAGTTCTTCCATGCGCGGGAGATGCGAATTAGTTTGAGGATGACGTCATCTGTTTATTCCAGTAAAGGTTTTACGGTACTTCTGTGATACAATCAACCACCAATGCTCGTAATGATCCTGTATGCATTAATGTAAGCAATACGTGTTTATATCAATTTCTTGATATGCATTTATTCGGTAGTAAATTCTTATCTGATATTGATAAGCGACTAACGCAAGTTTAATCTGGCGTATTTAAACAGTTCAGTACCAGGGGCCAATTTCATAGAGCTGCTTAAGTACAAAATTCTGCTCAGCACAGAAAAGATTTGCTTAGCAAAAATGGGTTACCAGCCAAAATGCCGTGTGATGTGGATTGCTTTTGACTGGTTCTCAGCTAATTTTTGCTCAGCATGTAAATTTGCTAAGCAATATTTTCTGTTAAGCAGCTCTATGAAATTGGCCCTTGAACGGTAAAGCCAGACGCTTGATGGCGTCAACTATAGTTGCGATAATCGTAACCTATAGGTCCAGAGAAGGAGACCTTAGGGTTACGAACAATTCTATTCATATCACTTGTGTACCTAGAGAGGTTTGAAAATACATGTATGTCCCAAACTTATGGATTTGGTTTTTTGTTTACATTCAACCTGACTGAGCTGTCTAAAGTTAAAACATCTTGGACACGTTTTGTATTGCTTCGTGGGCACTATAGGACGTTAGAAATTGTGAAATTCAAGGCCCCGTTGGTTACACAAGAATCGATGGAATTGTTCATAACCGTGAGGCCCCTATTTCTGGACCGAGGGTGACGATTATCGCAACTAATCCGAATTTAAAGTTTTCTCTACCGATAGGCGATATGCGGGCGGTCTTGTGTGTGCGTGAATGGTTGTGTACAAGTACCCGACGTAGTCAGCGGATGGACTCCAAATTCTGCCGTCACACAGAAACATCGCTTTGACGGCGGTGACCTTTGTTTTTCAGTTTTGCGATATAAGGGCTCCGGACAAAAAGACAAATTTGGCGGTTTTCTGAATTTTTATAAAAGTACAATCATTGCTGAAGTAATGTCACATATGCTTACCTAATAAACACCGTGAAAAGATGACATTCAATTGGATGGTAATAACCGCACTTAAAAGGAACATTTCAATCATCGTGTAATTTGCCATAGTTGCCTTAATTAACGTTTCTATAAACATAATGGACGCTAAATAAATTTCAAAGATTGGGTTATAATCCCTGTAAATCCTTATTCATTTTAACAAGAAATATATGACAATAAATATCTGAGTCTAAAATTTTTTTTAAAATGAGTGGTTGGAACAGTAAGAGTAAAGTCACATGGCCCAGTCAGTCAAGTCCGTCATTTTTTATGTCATCTTTAATGCAGATTATTAACTTCATACCACGGTGTAGCCTTAAGTGCATGTCAACATTATTGGTGACTTTAAAGGTCATATGTCATGAGTTTAGAATTAATTGCCACGTATTTGAGTAAGCGTTATAAAAGAGCAGTCCTCCCCAGAGGGCATGGAATGTGAATTATTACCGTATCCATTACTCAAACAATAGAGCTTGAAACTCCGGGATTCAAGGAATTTATTTTCATTTTGCGTTGTCGAAAGTTGGGTGAAAAGTCAAGAATTTTATCCTCGGGGCAGGATAAAGAATATCCAGTTTATGTGTTGAGTCAGGCTGAGCTAAGTATAGGCTACATACAACCCATGGCGCTGATAATGCGTGAATAGCTCCATCATGGGTAGTTCATCCGTTTTATCAAATCTTGCATAGAGAATAGAACAGTGAATAAGAGTGAAAACAAATTTGGACTACTTGCTTAGGAAAAACATGTTATAATGCACCGCATTTCCGTGAAATTTTTGTCTACTTATTCGTCTTTAACGGAATATTTAATAAGGCACCATGATAAAAAGCGACAATGTCATTATATAATGAATAATAATAATCTGAGATATGTTTTGTAATTGCAAAGTTCAGGAACCTCCTCGGTAAATAAACAACTCATTCTGATAATGTTTCCACAATCTGTTTATCCAGCGATAATTATGCAATGCTTGACAATGCCTTGCTGGAGAATCAATCAGTCCAATTCTGCTGGGAATTTCTGAATGGCTTGGAAGTAATTTTTTGCATTCCTCAATTATTTGAGCTGAAGACAAATTAATAGGGAGATTAAAAATCAACTACCCGCTGATTACCTACTGATTTGTTTGCAAATGTGTTGAACCAATTGTGACGTAATGGGGCGGTGCTCCTGTTTAACGCATGACGCCACTCTATTCATCAATGTCAACACTGTGTTGTTTTTGTCAGTTGACTGATTCCCTGGTATACATTCGTAACGTTAGTGTAAGCATGTCATGAAACCAGTCAACATGAGGTCATGTACGATGACAAGCGGCATCCAATGATAAACTTCTTGAAAGCACGAACATTTCCTCATATGAATATGAATGGGGGTCACCATGATGTCATTAGCAATACTGCAAGTTCTTCAACGGCTTGCATGAGCTGATCAGTTTACTTTTCCACACCTGTAGGGAACATCCAAGGAGGACAAAAATGATTACCTTTTCAACCTCTTCCTCTGGCGTCTTCATAGTCGTCATCTTGTCCCTGTTGATGGACCCTGCCTGGTCCCAGTACTGCTCCGAGCGGCCAGGGGGCTGTTGCCCGGGCCGTGATGATACATGTACGGCCCCCAGGATTCCGGGTACTACGGGTGGCCCGCTCTGCTACTGCGATGACTTCTGTCTCCGGTCCAAGGACCCTGATTGCTGCCCGGACGTCTTCAACAACTGCACGGCGTTGCCATCGACGAAATCTCCGCTGAGTCCAAATCCTTTGGGGAAAGGTACGTGCACTCCATATCAGAACAGGAACTATGGGCAGTGCCAGTTTGGAAGACTTAGAACCTTTTCTTAATTCTAGTTTTCACTGTAGTCCGTACCGTGACTGAAAAAAACTCGTTGTGCGAGAAAGGGAAAACCATGGTAATTTTGCTTTTTGGGGGTGTTATTGGGTAAATCAGGATCAATCAACTTATCCGAGAGTTTGGATTTTGAGTTTGTTTTCGTGAAACATTTTGTTTTGTTTGAAGGTGACTGTACGTACAAGGGCATCGAATTATTCGCAGGGGACTCGGTAAAAATCAACTGCAACACGTGGTACGTATAATGAATTAGAGATTGGAAATAACTTAGTCGTGTTTAATCGCTTTTACACCACTTTGATGGCGATAGAGAAAACGTAAACCTGAATCATTTAATGTTAGCCGGACTCCAACATGATTGATTGTTTCATCCTGTGGCCTTGTTGATCTTGCTTCATTTGCAGCACCTGTATGCCTACCGTCGGAGGATACCAACTGGAATGCGAAGAGAACGTTTGTCTCATTAGAGAAGAGATCATCAGCAATGTCAACTCGGAAAGCAGTGGGTATGTGACATAATGAACTGATATGAATAGGATGGAAGGTAATGGTTCAAAGCATTGCCAATTAAGACTGCCAGCAGCGGTGTTGACTGTTTGCTCACTCGTCTGACTCCGAATTGGCCAAACGCATAGTCAGACCTACACACCTTTACTTCCCCGTTGTAAAGATCATGCCAGTCGGCTTTACTCGCACTTTCATTCGAATCTTTGCATTTTTTGCATAATTACCATTTACCTCAGGTTATTTTCTACCGACAGCTGGCGAGCCAGTAACTACACCTTCCTGTGGGGAATGACTCTGGAGGAAGGCATACAGCGCCGGCTGGGGACCCTGAAACCCGGGCCAGCCATAGCCGCTATGCAGGAGATCGAAATAGAGCAGACGAACCAACTACCGGAGAGTTTCGATTCCCGCCAAAAGTGGCCCGGCTGGGTAGAGGGTGTCATGGACCAGGGAAATTGTGGGAGTTCCTGGGCCGTCTCAACAACAGGTAGTTATTTTTGCTTTATTTTTTAAAGCCTGATACAGCATTCTGTATTCTGGAAATAGGCCTGCTGACCGGAGTTCATGTACATGTACAAATAATTGGCGACTGTCGAAAAGCATGCTGGTTTCCCTCGTTGTAATTTATACAGCACTTTCCGAGAAACCCTTCTTTATAAAAAAAAAAAGGTCAGATTTCAAGCACAATAGAACTAAAATCTGGTACTTGAGGGTACCTTTGGGTAATATCTTTTTACCCCAAGTGCCTCGAGTGTGAGATTTTCATTACATATTACCCATGAAATCGGGCGATCTTTTTAAATTTGTTATTGGGGAAAGAAGTCTTTGTATCTATGAAGTTTACCTGAGGTAGCCTTTTATTCACGTGAGAAATTTGTATATGAAACATTTTAAAACAGGATGGCAACTATAACTGAAGAGAACTGAGCTCTATTTCACTTTTCGCTAATGACGTCAAAATGTTGGTCCAACATTACTGCGACCCTTTTGTTTCTACAGCTGTTGCCTCTGATCGTCTGGCCATCCAGTCCATGGGTCACATGAGGGCGCCCCTCTCCCCTCAGAACCTTCTATCGTGCAACACAAGAGGGCAGCGAGGCTGTGATGGCGGACGCATAGACCGGGCTTGGTTTTACTTGCGCAGAATCGGGTAAATGCTTTCAAGAAATACAAATCAATGATATTGGAGATATTTAAAAGGTAAAACCACGAAGCGACCTCACTGGGTAAATCTTGATATCGTAACAGAAACAAGTAGAATATAGACAAAGTATAATTCGAGACTTTACATGGTAAAAGATGTACACAAAGGAGTGTGAAATTAAAAATAGTTGAACTGTTTTCTCTTTTCAGTTGGTTTTTCCCCACCATACCATAAACCTCTAAACCTTTCTTTAGTTCTTGCACAGAAATAAGTACACATTTCCCACGTCGAACTGCAATAGTTTCAAAATATATCTTGCCTTTAACTTAGCATCGTCACCGACCAGTGTTACCCCTACAAGAGTGGAATGGAAGAATCCAACAAGATGAAGAAACACTCGTGCATGCTACCACGCCATCAGACTTCGCCTTGTCCAGAAGATGACGTCGCTTCCGGAAAGTACCACTCCAGCCCGCCTTACAGAATATCCGAAAAGGTACACACAATATCTAGAGGTCGGGTGAATCCTTTTGGAAGGACTTTTAAAAAGCGAAGATTATATCTGTACTACAATGAGGGCTTATAAGACGAAGAGCGCATGCGATTCTCGTGAATATTAATATATATACATATATTTTTATATTTCTTTTTTGGGGGGGGGTTCCACAGGAAGATGACATCAAGGCTGAAATCTTCAATAACGGACCCGTGCAAGGTAAAATATTTTGGGGTCTATCTCTCTGGCTTGCTATATCTGTGTCTTTGTGTTTGTCCGTCCTCGTGTAGCTGTCATTTTGTGTGTTTGCCCGTCTTTTTGTCTATCTTTCTTTGTTTAATACCAGCCAGTCTTTTGCGGTAATCTGTTTTGTTCTGTTATTTTCCCTTGACGAAATTCATCTACTTTCTGCTCTGACGAACTTGCATTTGGAAAGCAGTCATGTTTAACATGTTGTCTTTATTTTTATCTAGAAATATTCTTGATTTTAAACCTATGTTGGTTTGTCGCGGTCTCATCCTTCCAAGTTTCCAGTGACTTTTTTGTCAGCACTTTTCACCATTGACGCGTTGACCACTGTACTTCTTTAGCTACGTTGGTTGTGAAGGAAGATTTTTACTGCTACGCTGGAGGTGTCTACAAATACACGCGTGAATCGATGAAGGAGCCTTCCGAGCACAAACAAAAGGGGTACCATTCAGTACGGATCCTGGGGTGGGGAGTGGACCGCGCTGCCCCAAACAACCCGCTGCCTTACTGGGTAAGTGATCATTGATGTATGGCGGACCTAACTGCGGAGACGAATATTTGTTGAATCCCTACTTTGTTTCTTGTACGCTTGCAATAAGGGAACTGTTCTTCCATAATAATTTATTAAGTAACGTAGCTAAGTTTTTTTTATTATTATTATTAAACGTCTGTGCAAAGATTTGTGAAGGTTGCGTTTGATTTTCTTTAATGCAACGAAACCAAATGTTCGGACACATTGTTTTGCCTTGGGCTTCCAGTTTGTGTCAAGGTTAGGGAATGTTTCATAAAGGCTGGCAGCGGTATCAATTGCGGTAACGCTATTTTTTAGCGGTACGGGCATTGTAATCTGCGGTATGGAATGCGGTACCGCAATGAAAAACCGCGTTACCGCAACTGATACCGCTACCAGCCTTTTTGAAACGCTCCCTTAATCGTGGCTATGGGCCCAATGGATTGCTTCAAACGTTTTCATGTAAAAAAATTGTGATACAACTGCAGTAACGATGTTTTGTTGTTCTTCTGTTCCTCCGTGACTAAAATCTGTGTCAATTCGCCAAAATGTTTGAAGCATATTTCTTTCCATTGCAACAAAATATTTTCGACGATTTGACTAATATAATCTCTGTTTGTCTGTCTTCCGCCGTAGCTGTGCGCCAACTCGTGGGGCAGTCAGTGGGGCGAGGGCGGGTATTTCAGGATTCTCCGTGGAGACAACGAGGGCGAGATTGAATCCTTCGTCATCGGTGTTTGGGGTGACGTCGACATGGACATGATGAAGGGCTGAATGGTATACTTTGACAACGGGGTCATAAAACATTATTTGTTTGCCCATTCCAAATATCCGTTTCTTATTTGGTGTATCGAGGATTGTTATGATTTTTATTCTGTTTTTGGACTTGTGTAGAGCATTATGGGTGAACTACCTGGTGTTTAAGGTTACATGTAACTTAAGGTGGAAAGATTACATTACGCACCTTACCAAGCACGAAACCACAGGTGTTACGAGCTTTGTAATTGTGCTAATGCACCATGATTTTATCTTCAAAACATTTATCTAATTAAAGTTGTTCTTGTACATGGCGCATGCGGCTATCAAAAGCGGAAGTGTTGACCTCGGGCCTGAGGATCAAAATATTTCTCCAACTAGAGCTCAACAAAAATTAGCAATCACCAGCTACCTCGGGTAGGGCGGTGGTATACGGACGAAGAACCACTGAAATGCACCCAAATCGCCCCCTGCATTTGCGGTGTTCATAGTTGTAGTTGTGTATGAGGAATCGATATTTACGTACATAATTTTCAGTGTTATTTTTCACCGAGGAATGTTTATTGGTCGTGGTGTGTATTATAGTTGTAAAGAGTCGGCCTAGCACAGACAAGAAAGTGACAAGGTGCACTAAAAAATATACAACGTCCAGTAGTCACCTCATTGAAAAATGTAGGTTTCTGTAGCGACCTTTTTAGAGTTTGACTTGCTAAATAATTTGCGGAAACACAAATATCCATACGACCTTTTGGATTCATGTATACTGATTTATAGCCTGAAGTTCAACGACATTAATCAATTCAGTGCCATAGTTCAAGGCGAATGTTAATTTTAATCTTAATCCAGAACGAATGTTTTTTACGAAAAGGCCTGGGCCCAATTTCATAGAGCTGCTTAACAGAAGATATTGCTTAGCAAATTTACACGCTAAGCAAAAACTAGCTGAGAACCAGTCACAAGCAATCCACATTACATGGCATTTTGGCTGGTAACCCATTTTTGCTTAGCAAATCTTTTCTGTGCTTAGCACAATTTTGTACTTAAGCAGCTCTATGAAATTGGCCCCAGGTGTTTAACCATATTTGTGTAAAGGCCGGTTCATACTTCACGCGAATTTGAGAGCGAAGCGAATTTCTTAGGGTAACGTTGAACGTCACAATGAAGCAATCATTGTTGACGTGTATGAAATTTGCTTCGCTTTCGCATTCGCGTAAAGCATGAACCGGCCTTTAATCGTTATTTTTCCACTATTGAAAGTTCCTAGATCTTTTCTACCATAGCTATTTTATTGAGCACTATCTCTAGCCCAACGGCGCACAATTAAACACTGTGTGCCTTTATCTTTTCATTCGCAATTTCATCTCGGTGCGTTTTAGCATTAAATAATCGCCTGATTTTTTCCAATAGATTCCTTCGTAGTTGTCGGTGTCTCCGACAGTGTACAGGTAGCGGCCGTTCAGGTTGGCGTAGTAGCACGCTTTATACCACCAAGCACCGTGCCACAGTACGGCGCAGTTGCTGTCCTCCGATTCGTCGTTCTCGCGGTCTTTTGTTGAGAATGCCATATTGTGATGATAGGTCAACGAGTCACCTGAAGAAAAGAAAATTCGTTTTTGTTCTTTCCTGTGTTCGGCTGTATTCATTAGGGAGAACATTCTAATTAAGACGGTATATTTTTCCTGAGGTACTGCACTCAGTGCCATGCGCCAGGCTTTTGAATGGAAATCTGAACTCAGTGAATAATTGATAAGCATGAGGTCGAAACTTGAACGAAGAACTATTAACTCTTCGTCAGGAAATGAAAAACTGTTATTTCAATGGCCCAGTGGTTTTCCAGGCTACCAGACCACGGTCAAAGGAGTACCATTCAGGTGTTGGAGTTTACTGGGTTCGTTGTTAGGATTTACTGGGATTAGCCATGAGGGTGGGAGATTCGAGCGCAATTGATTGGATCCTTTGTCTGGCTGTCTAGCCGGCTGGCTGGCTGGTGCATGGCTCATCAATAATTCAATGGCTGTGCGCTATCACCCATAAATAATTGTATTATCAGAGCCACCTGGCGGAAAACTAGTACCTCAAAAAAAATCAGCGGTAGGCCTACTGCAAAAATACTATGTTTAATGAGAATGCCTTCCCTTACTCATTGTCGATGTTTTGATTCATTGCGCTAATTCATCAGGACTATCAGTTTACCTTCAAGAACTGTTTTTCAAGACCTTTATGACTCTAGGGAGTTTGGGGTGGACATAACGACACCAGAAACAGGATGAGGTCCAACCCACTACGTCAACCCCATCGCAATTCCCAATTGAAACAAATAGCTAAATACATATGGCTTGGCTTGGCTTGGCTTGGCTTGGCTTGGCTTGGCTTGGCTTGGCTTGGCTTGGCTTGGCTTGGCTTGGCTTG
>JAULKO010046885.1:0-10875 GCA_032356045.1 Mediaster aequalis | reverse complement strand
GACAGCCGTCTGCGAGAAGTCCCCGATGAAATGCCGACATATGGAAACAGTCTGTCGTGACTGACGCAAACAGGTACGGCGATAGTCGGCGAAGTTGAACCAAGTTCAACTTTGCCGACTATCTGCATCCAATCGGAAGAGTAGGCCCATTCACATACACGTGCTGCCATGCTGTGGATTCAACGATGTCGCTCACTGCTTGGGCGACACGAATTTGGCAAATTTTATCCTTTTGACTAGGAAATAAGACCATAAATGTCAATAAAATAGCTTACCCAAGTTGAAATCTATCAAAATGAAGTACCATCAGTTCAGCCTTCAAAAAAGTTATAACTACAAAAAAACGCAATTTTACTGAAAATTTTTCGACGGTTGTTTTATTTTTTTTTTGGGGGGGGGTTGAATGAGGTCATGAACCGACATCTGCGCCGACATCTGTGACTTGACGTCTTGCGTGCTGTCGGCGTTCATTACGATTATATGGAAACCATGCTTAAGACTGCGGTGACGTGGGGTCACTGGGGTGCATGAATCACGTGTTCAGATTCGTGCATGTACATGTACTCTAAAGACACACACTGTGCATGTATTTTTTTTATCTGAGTTACACTAATGTACATGTATATTGGGGCAATCTCCGTGCTTTTGAAGCATCAGGCACATTTTGAGACCATTTTTTTTTTTTTGGGGGGGGGAGGGGGGAATTATTATTCACTTTTCAGTCTTTACTTTGGCCCTGTACATTTGGACAAAATGCAAGTAATGGCTGCTACATTGTACCATAATATAACTAAGTCTACATTCTGGAAAAAAAATTGCCATAAGACACGATAAACATGTATAAACCATGGATCCTCTAGTCGAATGGTAGGTGACCTACTTATTATAGTAATTGATGTAGTACATGATCATGTACAAGTACAGTTGGAAATATGTACGGGTAGAACTAACCAATATTCTGAGTCGATAACATTTTCCAATTTCTACAATACCATGGCTACATTTGACTTTGAATGCTATGAATTTCCTGATCCGGACAAGTTTTGAATATTTGTCCATTCCCAAGGTAGCTTTCTCTTTGTTTGAAAACCAGCAGCGGGCCGTCATGGGGCGGGGCCTACTTTTTTTAGTCACGCCTCAAGAGTGCGTAAAAAGGCCCGTGCCAGAAATGCACTGCACTGTACATGTGTGCGTACTGTACACATATGCAACATGAGTGCAACAAGCCTAATAACAAGGGAGGTAGGCAGAGAAAAAAACCCAACTTACTAATGACGCGACCTTTGGAATACAGATAACCGATTAATGATTATTGCAACCGTTTTTTCAGTATCAACAACACGGCCCGGCCCTGCGGGACACCCGCACCCCAGCCAGGGCTGCGTCCTTATCCGAGGCCCGATCTGACCTTAAATATATGTACTCTGGCGTTTTTCATTGAGGACAGCTTGTAGAACATGAGAGTTTATTTGGTTTATGGGTGCCCACTGCCAACGCAGGGGAGAAAAAGAACCAATAAAAAAAAATATACACATAATAATAATAATAAAATATTGTGATGTTGTGACTCGGAGCAGACTGGAGCACACTGTGTGCTGTATGAATTAACCCTCGCACTTCACGCTAACCTTATACAAGTTCTTTTGTGCAAATTGCTACTTTGTGTTGCACCGGAAAAGGAAAATAAGCCGTGTGTGCATGTCTGTGTGCGTTTGTGTGGAGTGTGTGGGCAATGCACTTTTTATTCGGAAGCGTGAGCGCGGCTGGCTGGGCGCTGGTGCTTGTGCTAGGGGGAGCGGGCAAACATTTGTCGGGTTCGCAAAAGCAGAGCGGCTTCTTGTTGAGTCCGATGAATAAAATCAATTGCGCCTGACAACAAGTGAAGCGTGAACTGTGATAGGTCATCAAGTAGGCAAATGGCAGATTCGGAATTATTTTTGAATGAAAGCATCTGAAAGCTTAGGCCTCTGAGTGAGTTCCCTCGGCAACCCCAACTGAATCACAACATTCAAGTATGCCAGAGAAAAAACCAACAACTTAGTTTTTTTTGCTTCAAGCGAGTGAAATGACAAATTGTGGGAAAATGGCACAATGCTATTATTAAATGTGCACAGTGTGATGACTCCCTTTATGCATGGTTGTCAAGTTGGGATTTGTACTGGTACCTAACCACGTATCAAGAAAAAACCCATGACTAGGCACATGCTGTTTTGGGTACCAGCCTACAACCCTAATTTGTCACACTGTCAGCTGGCCTGGTATCCATTCTGTCGGCGGTTTGCCAAAAAAAGCATCACCGAAAAATTTGTTGGCCGGGCAGATGGCATTTCACTTTCAGCACAAAGTAAACTTAAAAATCTAGAAAGAAAAAATCCATCCCGAAGAATACGATCACAGGACCAAACAAATTACAGCAGTCTAGGTCATAATTGTCCAATGATTCTCGTAACAAATACAACATGGCAACACTCTAAGAACTCCTTAACCTTTGACCTCATGCCGACTGTCATCTGCAATAAGTATAAGTTGCAGACGACAACACCACCATGGAATGTACAAACTTACTGGAGGGAATAGATAATTCATTTACCATGCAAGACGTTTAAAGAGGATGTGGATTGCTGAGAGAAATCTGCATCATTTTGTAGTCTTAAGTAGATTAGGGCATATACAATAAAAAACAGACAATTATTTCTGCCTTGAAATAATGAAAAAGTTACTTTTGAGAGCTGATTTCATCAATGTTTATAAAGTCCCATCTAGCGCGCTAGTGCCAGTTGTCTAAAAGTCATCAATGGGGGCAGCAAACAAAAATGACGTCATGTTACGGCTTCCTTTTTGTACCTATAGTGCTAAGGTACAAAAGGGAAGCTGTAACATGACATCACATTTGTTTGCTGCCCCCCTCAACGACTTTTAAAGTTTCAGACAAATGGCACCAGCGCGCTAGACGGGACTTGATAAAAACAGCTCTCAAAAGTAACTTTTTAAAAATTATTTCATGGCAGAAATAATTGTCTGTTTTTATTGTATACACCCTAATCCACTTAAAACTACAAAATGGTGCAGATTTCTCTCAGCAATCCACATCCTCTTTAACATGTACTGTACATCATTAGGCCCTATTTGTCAGCCTACCAGTAGGTTATCAGACTAAGCAGAGCACACAACATAAAAACCTGAAAACTTATGGAACGATTTATCACAACCATCACATTGCCAGATTGTACTAAAGATACATCGGTAGTACATGTACACATGAGCGAATGGCATCGGAGTACTTGTTTTTTCTTCACAAGACAGCATGCATGTCTCATCAATTGACAATTGAATTTCCAGTCCAAAATGGTTGGCCCACGACTACAATCCAATGCTTGTTCCCCAGAAACTGCATGAAGATATTACTTAAATCAACATTTGCAACAAGAGAGGGTATGATGTACATGTAGTTTGTGATTTCAAGTCAACTCCAACAAGAAAAATTACTGAAAAAAAGGTACATGCCTTTATTGCCCGTGATCAACCCGCCATTAATCAACTTGTACACATTTACATGTAGCGTTTGTACAATACGTACATGTACACATGCATACATACAACTCATGCTATAGGCATACATGTACATGTGCCTCATGCTATACATGTACATGTAGGTTGTAATCAACCACATTTCAAATACAACTCTAGCCTTTGAAGAGCTTTGCAATTCTCCACTGCACTCCATACGAGCGGTGTGTGACCCTACAGAACCCTCCAAGAAGCGCCGTCAATAATTACACACTGCGTGCGGTTCTCCAAACCCTTCAGCTGGAGAATTTCCAAGGGTTTTGAAGCCTGAAAACGGTACTCTCGGGATTTGGCCTCAGAGAAGAAAGGGTTAAATGGGCAAAATAAAATTCGGAGTAAAGGAATTGTGACGAAGAATCGGACTTGACCTTTGTGACTCGTGACTTGGATTCAGACATGACACAGGAACTCAGAATCAAGCCTTGAGACATGTACAATACAACAAGTACATGTATACTGTGTATGTACCCATCTATGCAGTGTGTACATTGTGTACATGTACTCCCTGGTGGAGAAAAGCACCAGGATCGCTTAGCTGGGCTCAAAACACTCTGCCACAATCCAACGGTTGAAGGAATACGGTATACTTTTCCTATAAATATTTTCTTTAATGCTTAATGCTGTTCTCCGTACTTGGAAGCTTCACAGTACACAATTTGAGTGTATTTACACCAAAGGGTAATACATGTAGACCTTTTTCTGCAGAGAACATGATAAGCTTTTGAAAAAAAACAACCCAAAAAACAGCCTGGTACAACAGACCTTAATAACCATGTATCATTGCCCCGCCCCCAAACAGGCAATACTATTGCCAAGCTTGAATGAAAAAAAAAAATGAAGGATGGTTTTGCACAAATTGAACATGACAAGGCAACCAAGTGTGCATATATGAATTTGAGAAAACTCAGACAGGAAAAAATAGGGGTAGCAGACCTTTTAGTCTAGGACTTGATGAAATCTCAAGGCTTGCAATTGCTAGAGTGAAGGCAGGACAAAATATTTTGTCTAAAGGATTTGTTAAATAAGGAATAAGACTTGCTGGGGGGGGGAGGGGAAAGAGGGGTCGTGTTTACCTGCGTTTTCCATTGTTTGCGTTGTACATGTACATGTACATGTATCATGACAAAAGGGCAATTAATTTGGCGTTGTACGTATCTAATTCCAAACAACATTAACACAATACAATCTATTCACATGTACATGTACATGTACATGTACATAAAACGTGTACATGGATACACAGCATGCTTTCAATAATTTGGAGGTACATGTATAAAAACAACACGAGCTGATCACCAAAATATTGGCGGGAACAAAGAGTTTGATGATCATGATGATGATGATGAATTCTCAGCCCGGTGTTAGCTGACCCACCGAGCAGAACATTCTGCCCTCCTCCAAACCCCCGCTCGAGGGCATCTTCCTTCCTGTCGCTGCGGTATACAGGTTGCCACGGAGACGTAAAATTAATTGTCATAGTGATGAGTCGCAGCTGCTTTCATTCCAGAAAATATCTGGCCTTTCCTTTTCTTTTGTTTTACCGACCTCTGATGATTGGAACTTGATTCCGACTCCAACTTGAAAGGAAAATTATAATTTGACATAAAATAACTACATGTACATGTAAAGTATGTAACTATGTATCATCCCAGTCTTTTACAACAAACACAGTGTGTACCATGTATACATGTACACAACCTCACAAGCTCAAGGTGCCAAAAATATTGTTGCTAATAATTTGAATTTTTTTTCAGACAACACACACAAACACAAACACACATGAACGTGTTCGTTCTTTACAACTGCGGACATTTAACAATGGGAACAATATCGTCCGCGATCTACGTCCGCGGTTCAAAACGTGTACAAAACCACTTAGGAATTTCAAAAAAGTTAGAGTACATGTACAAACAATAGAGGGAACAAAAGGACGTCCGCGATGGGGGGTCAACACACGTTTGGGTGTACTTGTTCCATAGTTGTGGGGACATACACTCGTCATTACACTATGAACATCTAACAAAAGAAATACGGTGCACTAACAATGAAAGTCCATTGTTACTTGGCACTGAATCATTGTTACTTGTTCACAGTGTTACACCAATTTTGTGGGGACCAAAAACGTTGTGGGGACAGAGAAATGTCCCCACAGCTCGGTTCTGATTTGCCTAACAATAAAAAACTCCCCCATAACACAGTCCCTGCCTGGGCACACAGTCATGTTTTACATAATGCCAGAGGACGAGGCTTCATCTTCTCTACTGTTCCTATACTTTAACATTCTCCCATAGACTTAACACAAATACATGTACAAAAGACCTCTCTTCGAGGACAAGAATGACTTCATTGTTGTTTCTTTATCCTCCTGTTCTCTATAGTGATACAGTAAACATACACACTGATCTACGAACTTGTTTTCCAAAAGGTCTGGAATCAACTTTTCCAAATTTTCTAAACAGGCAGTGGTTGACAGAAATCAAATGCTAGATTGAGATAGTTACCACAGTGTTACGACAAGACCTATTGTGAAATATCCCCCCTCCCTTTCTTTAAACAGAAATTAACAGTTACATGTACATGTACATGTACTTGTGTGGTGCTGACATATTTTTGACTTTAAGTGCACCTAATGCCTGTGCAGACTGCAGAGAATTCATTTGGTGAATATTTGTTGCATTTCTTGGCTTCCTCACCCATTCCCCCCCCCCAAAAAAAAACCACCCAATGCAACCTAGCATTATTAATAATTCACAAATCGCAGTTTCATGATGATGAAAAAAAAAAACTCAACGAGGTGTTAAAGTAATAACATTTCACACCTCACCCCTGAGTTAGTCACCCTGGACTAGACTGTCTCAGGCCAACAGATAACGAACACGTCCCGAAACAATCCAATCCCTGTGTTTCGACGATTGAGCCAAAAAAAATTAAAATCCCAAAACCCCAAACTCAAGCTGGCCTGAATAACAACCTGGGGCCAATTTCATAGAGCTGCTTAAGTACAAAATTTTGCTGAGCACAGAAAAGATTTGCTCAGCAAAAATGGGTTACCAGCCAAAATGCCATGTGATGTGGATTGCTTTTGACTGGTTCTCAGCTAATTTTTGCTTAGCATGTAAATTTGCAAAGCAGTATTTTCTGTTAAGCAGCTCTATGAAATTGGGCCCTGCACGATTTGGTCGTGGAACAAAATAGAAAGGAAAAAAAAAATACCAAAAAAAAAAAGAGTTACATCAATAAGACCATGAATCTTTTGGAGCAGAATATAAATGACTCGCACTGTACTTGATGTCTTTACACATGGCGGGGCGGCAGTCGCTGCAAGCCTTTGTAGTTAGCGGACGGTTTTTATCACCGCTCCAAACTCCCCCGGTAGGTAAGCAAACCAGTAAACGTTAATATGACCAAAGGTCAGGTTGGGAGATGGTAAAGTTGGCAGATTATATTTTTGCCTCCCTCCAAGCTCCAACTGTGGTATTTTTATTATATACTGTATCTTTCTCTATTTTTCTTTTTTCCTCCAATTTATTATTTTTTTTGGTGGGTTGCTGAGGTTTTCTGTACTATTTTATGGCCAGGTTTCTGGATTGTTTTTTTTTTTTTAACTACCCATCCACAACGGTGCCAAGGGGACATAAATTCTGTTGAGGATGTGTCATCTCTGTCTGGTGGGCGGGGTGGACGCACAAGCTGGCCGTCGTCGGTGTCTTCTTGTGGAGAAGTAAGGGAGCGTCTGAACGTACTGTGCACATTTGTACATGGGTGGATCGGATGGAATATTTCATTTTCAAATTTATACCACAGTGTGCATTCTTTGTCTCATTTACATGTATCTTGCTGGAGGTGTACTGACTGTGATTTGTAAAAACAAATGAGATGGATATTCAATTTTGTTCAGGTCTATTTATGGGTACACAATAACAATGGTTGTTTGCATTATGCTGCAAATTGTACATGTACATGTACAACTGTAATACAGACCGGAAATTTTGTTCTTAGAGACACGGGGGCCATTTTTCCTTTGCGAAGAGCACTGCCATTAGAAAATTGAGTTGTCTGTGGGAACATTCAAGGATATGATAATGGTTGTAATACATGTATATGTAAGTCATGACTTCCATAGTTTAGGAAAAGTTGTCTTTGTATTGAAATCACTTAACCAAGTAATACTTTCTATCATAATGGCAAATCAATTTGTCAAATGAATTGGAGAATATACAGAATAAACATTAACCCATTTATTAAAGGGAAGATTTATAATGAATTCAAACACCCTGGAAAAAAATCTTAATTTTTGCGATCATATATAAATGTATACATTACAATCAAAATAAAGTTCATTGAAATGAAGAACTCCCCTCTCAGTCACAAGTGGAACGCTCCATACCATGTGACAAAATGGTGATTAAAATCTGGCCAAACAAAGTTGTAAACCTCATTGTGATTGGAGCAGAGAGAGAGGGGGAAAAAAACAGGGCAATAAAATTTATGGCCAGTCTCTTCCAAGGCCGTTTATTACAAGGGATGGCAATAATTATGGGGTATAACTATGAAATCAGAGTTTACATCAAATGGGGGGAAAGTTTGGCCCGTAAAAAATAATCCAGCAAGGCCTGTTTGGTTTCATCACAAAGGTGATTTAATGCCAACTTTGACACCTCTTTCTTTCACCACACAGAATAAAGTCTCTCTGTTCTCTGCTTCTCTCGGTTTTTTGAAAAAACAAAGCTGCCGGCATACTTTTTTTTATGACATTCATGAAAAAAATTAAAGGGATGTGGTTATCGGATCCTTCAGTCTTTTCTTAAATTTCTGTTGGGAGCCTGTTGTTTTCTTGAATTACAACTCGTGCCCCATAATTTGTCTCCAATTGTAGTTCATTTCTCAGTGTCCTGTTTTGCTCTTATATTTTCGAACCGGCTGGGTTTAGCCGTAAATCAGAATTTAAGTAGACTGCAACACAACGTCCCCCTGAAAATTTGTATTTTTTTTGTTGCTCATCCCATTTTCAAGATTTTCAAGTCAAATTAAAACAAACATGTGTTTATGATGTGTTGTAATTGTGTGAAAATGTTCAAGAAAGCACACCATCATCGGATGCGCCATAGGCAATGCACTGACTACTATTTTTGTTTAATCATCAAGATGTGCTGGCTACATTTAGACTGGTGCCACAGACAGTGCAGTGAGTATGCTGTCACAATACTGAGAGGGGCAAGATCCCACTCCATTTGGATTTGCGTGCACAATTCAAAAACAATACCTCAAGGCCCTCAGTGAAGGGCTCAGGCAAACCGTACGGCCGAAAACTATAAATAGCACACATGACTGTACGATTCCCTATCAATTTTTTGATGCCAATGGAGACCTCACACGACTCTCTATAAATTTCATGAAAAACAAAAATCATCCCCAATTTCAAAGGATGTTCATTCAATATACGACTTTTAAAAGATCTTTCAAAGCATTAATAATTTTTACATGGATTGCTTTGTGTAGCCTGGAGCGTCAAATGCATTGTGCACCTTTAATTTGACTGGAGAGGCAACTGGAATCACCAATCAGGCCAACAGATGTGGCCAAACTGTTCCGGGGCTTATAGGCACAATTCAAGACATGTTCATGAGTCGTGACTGAGGAACAGTTTTATAATTGACTGAGCATGATAATTGCCAGGGGGGGGGGGGGGGGGGGGGGTTCTGCATGCATCTCTCATATGCTCAGTGGCCAAACATTGCAAAATTTCACCCAAAAAATGAGTTTTAGAGCTCCTGCCAGGCTTTCAACAAAATTCAATGTCGAATATGTCAATGGGCCGGAAAAAGATTACTGTACACTTGACAATGTGCAATTTCATAACTCCGTACGTGTGTCCTACATGTATGTATACATGTACT
Source organism: Mediaster aequalis (assembly GCA_032356045.1). Classification (NCBI taxonomy): domain Eukaryota; kingdom Metazoa; phylum Echinodermata; class Asteroidea; order Valvatida; family Goniasteridae; genus Mediaster; species Mediaster aequalis. The sequence continues at coordinate 1,411 of JAULKO010046885.1, read as the reverse complement.
ATGGTAACATACATGTATACATTTATTTTATCAGCTTATTACAAACAAGTACATGTACATGTACAAGAAGGTCTCCATTATGAGATTCAAGGTCCTTTTTAACAAAATAGCTTCAAATACCATATTAGGGAAAAGGATTTGGCAAAATCTAAGCATAGAGCTCAGAAAGAATTACTTTATAAACTAAAAAAACTTGGGAAGCTGCTTTATCCCGAAGTTAATATTTTTTTCAAGTTAAAAAATGCGAGTGTTTGCCGGAAATCATTTGACTGTACAGGTACATGTACATGTGCCTTTTATCACTGAACCGGATTTAAAGTCTCGTGAACATTTCAGGTGCTAGACGATTCATCGTCATATCAGTCAATTTTTTGAGTTCAGCCAGTAGCATTTTGCCACCACAATCAGAAATAGTTCTGAAATACTGCCTGTGAGAATGTTACAATAACTTGCTTTTCAAATACCTGTACATTTAACACCGCGATGAAAACATGATATAATTTCTTCCACCACAAAAACAACATCTGCCGATTCCATTACAACATGTTGTAATGTTGTCTTTCTTTTATGGATCCTTCATTATAATTTGCAGACAACCTTGAAGTTCCTTGTTTCTTTCAATACCACAACAAATGGGGTGGGCAATGTTATTGCATCACTGGTACCAATAACCGGTTCCCTCTCAAGTTTCACTTCCCAAGTTTTTTTATTAGTTTCTCTTGACCAGACTTCTGCTATGGTCTTCCAGGGCGATCAGCTTTGCCGAGGTTATTCAAATAGAAGTGAAGGGCACTGGAAATCCAAGAAGACTTCTTATTTTTTTTTTGGGGGGGGGGGGGGTTTGAGCTGGCAGAGAGTGATAACATTTCTTGTTTGCAAAGTTTCAAAGGATTAAAGGGTTAATGCAGTCCGTCGCCAGATCTGCGTTCTGGTCAAATTGCAAGACAGGAGCAAAAATGAAGCAATGTTTCAGCAGTTGCCAAGTGACTCAAGATCTTGCTTTCTTACATGTACTTTGCTCAAGGATTTCTGACACCAGTCACACGTAATCTTTCTTCTGTTTCCGAGCCAAGTTGTAGTTCTCAACCCTGATTCCAGTCCGGATGCTTTCAACTCAAGTACACAGGGTTGAGAGAACTCCGAGGTTTACACAAATTGTGTAAACACGTACAATTAAGTACTATGCATGCTGCGTTTGTCGTCCTCTCGTCTCTACAGTCTCTAGCTTTGTTTTGTTACATCATTTGTCGCTAAGCTTGTGCGGTTTACCGGTAAACCGGTTTTTCGGTTTAATAATTAAACCGATCATTTCCAGTTTTGTTTTTTGAAAAAAAACGTAAAACCGTCTCAGCGATAATTCATTCCACTCCAGACTGAAAGCCACACATTGCATTTTATGATTTATAAAGAC
>JAULKO010046567.1:0-10889 GCA_032356045.1 Mediaster aequalis | reverse complement strand
CCAATTATCGTCGTATTTAAGAGCCAGAGGTGTTGTAGTTGCGCCCTTTGTCTACCCATCATGCTTTGCGCTATTTTGGGATCGCGATCAGCATATGAATAGGCCTAATTGATATGCTTGTAATATTAACTGGTTAGCTTCCACTGTTGTTTGTTCCAGGTAGGCCTACGAATGACTTTCGTTTGACATTTAAAAACAGCCATTCAAGTCAGAGGAATGTTACTCACGTTCTAGAACTCTCGAGCAACAATTGCAGAAGTCGTTACAACCGGCTTAGGGGTGAACATGAAAACTGATTTTACTATTTATTTTCTTGGAATTATACTCATTATTCAAGTACGTTAGCGCTTGACACATGCATAAACCATCAGTGAATCAGACAACCGCCCTCTGTTGTTGAAATTAATTATTCGCGCGTTTTTAAAATGAGTAGAAATTAGAGGGCGTTATTTTAACGCGAAGGGGGACTGTGAACACATTGGATCTGGAACGAGCCAACTAAACATCAAGAAAACGCGTTGTCTTGATGCAAGTTGGGTTATTTTAAGATACTTGAAAACGGAAGAGGATGGAGAATGGAAGGGCGAGTCGTTTTTCTGAAATTTAATGTAAATACTCATTACAGACCCGCACACAGGATTTCCGATAGGGGTGCGTATCCCATTCTCCGGACCTAATCGTAATATTTTTGTAAAAAAGTGACCGCGATTTTTTTTTTTCCGGCCAGCCAAAATATTTGATAAAAGGGCGGGGGGGGGTAGGGGAGTGACCAGTTTTTTTTAGTGGTGGAGCTTTCAATAGCCTTTATACATAAGCCTACGCCCATACAGAACACAGGCATATCACCTCCCAGAGAGGACGGGACATTTTTCTTTATCGATTCTAAAAAGAAATCAACAACCCAACCCCTGCGTGCGCACCCACCCCCGCCGGCACCCGACACCCCTGGGTACGGGCCTGGACTCTCCGTTTCTGATTGGTGAGGGCTGTAAATGATTTCGATGTGCGCGTATGCGTGCGATAAACACTCGTGCAATCTCAGAATGGTGACTGAATATCTATATTATTTCACACGTTAATGTAATCAAGTTTGTGTATACGTTACGCACATTTTAAAGGTCCACAGAAATCGAAATACGAAAAATGCTATAAATGGTTCTGAAACAATGATAAATTACATATGAAGTAAAATTTTGATGTATTTGTGTCTTCTAGTGATCTATCTAGACTTAGGACAGAAACAATGTTGGGGCATTCCCCCGCCCACAAAAATACCCCTTTCTAGCCGTGATGTCATAAGCAGTTAAACACTGCTTGCCACCCCCCTGGGGCCAATTTCATAGAGCTGCTTAGTGCTTAAGCACAACAAGTTGCTTAAGCACAAAAAACCTTGCTTACTAAAATCAGGTTACCAGTCAAAACTCCATGTGATGTATATTGTTTGTGTCTGGTATTTAGCTGTTGTTTGCTTTAACATGACAATCACATGGAGTTGTGGCTGGTCAAACCTGATGTTACTAAGCAATGTTTTTTGCGCTTAAGCAAATTTATATGATTAAGCAGCTCTATGAAATTGGCCCCTGATGTCCAGAGACATGTACAAAACTCAATGTGTATTTGTGTGGGAGGGGCTCGTCAAGCAATGCTTTTACCGCCGATGACGTCACAGCCTTTTGTGGGCGGGGGCACACCCCATGTTTTTTTTATGTCCCAAGTCTTGATAAATTATTAAACACAAAAATACATCAAAAGCTTTATTTCTAATGCATTCATCATTGTTTCAGATCAATTGTTGGCATTTTTCCTGTTTTGATTTCTGTGAACCTTTAAGGAAATGCACATACTGACTGTGAAAGCCTATGCTCAAGTAAGGCCGGACTCAGCCCTTAACCCCCCCCCCCCCCCCACCTTCCCCGTACTGGCCGCTGGCTCTTCATCCTCCTCGTGCCTTTCCCCCACACTATATCTTCCGCGCGAGGTTCTGGGCGTAACATTTAGTAACATATCATTATATTTAGACACAAGTGCTGCACCCATTCCTCGTCATACAGTAACACCTCAGGAATTCGTATTCTCTATAGCCAAAGTAAGCCCATGATTTTGGGGAGTCATGTTGGCGTAGTGCTCCTTTCCTCGCCTTCCACCGCTGTAACCCGGGTTCGAATCCCGCCTGAGCCGACATGTGGATTGGGTTTTCAGTCCCTGCCTGATTCCGTGGGTTTTCCCCAGAATATAATTCTGGGGTTTTCCTCCCACCACTAAAACTGAACTCGTCTTCTCCCTGCAGGTTTCTTCAGGCTTGCTAGCTACGATACGCGCTTTTGAGGAATCCTTGGTTTCATTACCAGAAAAGAAATATAATAATTTGAAAGTACACGCATATCCATCCAATGCCAACTCCACCTGCAAATGGGTGCTTTAAGTTTCAGGTCTAAAATCCCCCATTAAAAAAAATTAAAACAAAACGTTACACCCAAACAGGGAAGATTTATCAAGAACTGCTCATAAGTTCATAACAATGTCTAAGTAACCAAGCCTGCACAACGTTTAATTCAAAAATACTCTTTGTTTAAAAAAATACAACCATTGTGCCTAAAAAGTGCCTTTTCGTAAAGGCAGAGCTTACAGCAAATTTAATTTGGAGCGGTCAAAACTAAAACTGACAATTTATTTACACATTTTCTATATATATTTTCCCCAAAGAATTAAAAACATTTTTCTACATCAAATCACAACTTCAATTTCTGAGTAAGTCTTTGTTTATACAATTAATCATCCAGGTGAGCCATACAACTTCATTTTCAGTTCCAGTATAGACTGGGCCTGTAGGACGGAAATTCATGTTTCAGTATTCCAAATTTGATAATGTTATGAATATGTAATCATTTCCTCTATTAGTTTGATCTACATTATGAAATATGTAACCATCACATAAACATATTTCTACACGTTTCCTCCTTTCGGATAATGCATGTACTATCAGGAAAAGCACCAGTATTATATTGGAACATAAACGTCATGTAAACACATTCTGTCTGAGTAATAATGTTCTAAGAAAAACCAGTGTTTAAGCGGGATTTTTTTCTCTTGCCCTGCCTTTACATCATCCCGACACAGATTCCATCAATCTGAGGGACAGGTAGGCCTATGTTTAAGTCGACGTTTCGCACAGAATTCTCAAGCCATCTTCAAAAGAACCCACTTGTTGAAACTCGCCGATACGTCTTTAAAGTATTATTTACATGCACATGTATATCGCGCGTACCACGAACTGACCTATCTCAATGTTTAGCATTTGGAGAAAAACGCGTTTGAAGCTATGCTTATTTTGCACCGATCATTTCTTCCTTAGGTTTTACTGCTATCGACCCCAGTTCCATACACATAACAGAGGGATGGTTTTATAGTGACCTATCTAGATAAGACGCTCACTGCGCGTGTCAAAAATGGGAAATGAAATTTTACTAAGTGACATATGACTTTGGCGATTAATTTCAAATTGTTTTTGAAAGATTTTGTTTTGATTTCTTTTTGAAAATCACTCTAAACGGCTCCAGCTCCGGCTGCTCTCCTCAGAGCAGAGTCGCAACAACGAGCCTTTCAAATTTGAAAACAAAATGGCTGTACAGCGCTCCATGTACATGGAAAACACAACAGCTGCATGCATCGTTGCACGCAGAAACCGTTTTGTGTCCGGATTTCAGGAAATGGTCATTCCATTTCTCTGTGTCTACGGCTCTAGTTGCTCTCAGTATGGTGCCCTGACGATGATCCGCATCCCTAATGTTGTTATACCTCTGTAAACCGGAACAGCTTTGTCAAACTAATCAGACTTGATGCTACTTTTGGACCCCTCCGGTAGATTTCTGGCGTTGGTGAGCTCAATTCCAGAGTCCCCCTCACCCCCTTCCAAATCCGGCCCCAGTTCGTGACCCTTGTCCTCGACCACTTTTAGTTTCTTGCGGGTAAAGAGCGCTACGACGGCCTTCCGGTGCTTTTTGTAGTCCAGCAGAAGGATTAGTGGTGTGATAGCGTGAGTTGCGTAGGTCAGGAGAGCCGTCGCAAGCAAGAGTTCGCTCGGAGGGGAGATGTCACTGATGGGCTGCAGGGTCTCCAGGCACTTGGCGGCCATGTAGGGAACCCAGGCCAGAAGGAGAAACAGCAATACCCAGGTCAGAGTGCGGACCAAGGCAGCTTCGTTGGCCCGGTACCGCTCCGCCTTCTGCTTCCTCTTGGCCTCCTTATACTTCTTGTAAGAGGGACGCTCGTCTTCATCCGATGATGAAGATGATAATGATGATGAGGAGGAGGAGGAAGAGGAAGAGGAGGATTGTTTATCCTTGTCTCCTTTGTTCTTCTTGCTCTTCTTGTCCTTTTTCTGTTTCTTTTTCTTTTTCACCTTCTTCTGCTGTTTCTTCTCTCTGATGGCTCGTTTGAGTTCTTGCTCCTTTCTCTTCATTTTCCGCCCGTAGGTCTCCTGGGAAACCGCTTTCTCTTGGTCCCCGAGGACATCAAGCACACCTACTTTGCGTTTCTTGACGGCGTACCTGACCACGGCGACCAGGCAGACCAGGGAGGTGATGGAGGGGAGCAGTAGAGTCATGGCCAGGGTGAAGCCCATGTGCGTCAGGTGCCCTTGCCAGCCAGCCGCGCTGATCCAGCACTGGCGTTGGGTTGGAAGGTAGGCGTACGCGCCCCAGCCAACCAGGGGGAAGAGAGCAAGTACAGCGGCGAAGAACCATAATCCACCGATCAGAATCAGGGTCACGACCGGCGAGAAGATCTCGGTGTGCTTCAAAGGCCGGCACACCTTGAGGTATCTCTCGAAGAACGCCACGCCGATCGTGTGGACGGTCAGGTGGAAGGCGAAGAAGGACAGGTAGGCGCTGAACTGGCACACGGGGTCGCCGAGGAGCCAGCCACCGACGAAGAAGGCCACCGTGTTTGGGATCAGAGCCGCCACAACCACGATCAGGTTCGCCGCTGTGATGTTCAGTAGGAGATAGGCCGGCCCAGGGTTCCTCATCAGGGTGGAGAATCTGGCGAAGATGGCAACGACCAGTAAATTGGCCGCAAAGGCAACCAGCGTGATGATACACGATGCGCTGCCCAGTCCTATATTGAGAGCGGTGGAGTCGACCGTTGCATTGGGGCTCGTGTCATTGTCGTAGTCCGTGGCCAACGACGAGTTGCCATTGTCGTAATAGTAATCAGTCACAGCTGTTGCATTGTCAGTGTCGTTCATGATTGCTCAGGGTGGTTGTCAATTAAGAGGTTTTTTCTTCAAATGTTTCTACTGGATGTCTGGGGATGTTTGCAGCTTAGTTAACCTCTTCCATTTCAGCAAAGATTATCCACAGTGACACCAGCGTCACAACATTTTCCAAACAAACATGGTCTTAGAATGTGTGTTCTCAGCCTGAGGAACGAAACAGCCATGAAGTTGTGCACATCATCATTGGAATTGTAGAACTCACTGCGCCGGCGGATTCGGAATTCGTCACGCCACGGACTGTACGGCCATGCATGCTCGCTCGCGCTCGACAGTTACAGAAGCTGCATATATACACGACAAGTTCTAAATTCAACGAGACAGGAAAATTACCAACAACTGGCAACATTTACTCAGTCCCTCGGTACATTATCTGCGAGCGGCAACTTCACAAGAAGAGACGATTCCACAGATTCCCGTCAGTCTTGGGACGTCAGCCTTGACGGAAACAAAACGAATCCGGAATCTTCGCAAGAGATAGGGGGTCACAGTGCAAAGTTATTTGATTGCAATTCCCCCAGCACAATATTGGTTCCTAGTATAGCACCATTCATACGTGTATGTTAGCAAACATACTTCGGCTTGTACGGTACAGTGCATACCTAATCCACTGATAAAAGGTACATTAACGAGGCCATTGAGCACCTTGCCAACGGTACAACAGTTCAGTAAACAAAGTCCAAACAAAGTCCATTTGTATATATATGATTTCTCGGTGGTGGAGAATGCATGCCGAAAGCATGATGAAAGTCGTACAGACTCAAGATACAGCTCAAATAAAACAAACATGCTGTTCAACATGAGTAGCTCAAAAATTCACTTTAATTTTGTTTCCCCATTTTAATGCTTTTACATGAATAATAGAATCGAAACTGCTACAATGAATTTTGTGTCGCCTTTTTTTCGTAATTGCGAGCGAGCCTTAGCTGCAGTTGCGCTACCGTTTGAGGGCGCACTTATTGGACACTGCTGGAGCGACTTGGCGTAGGTTCTACTATAGCATGGGGCTTGCAGAGCACAATGAACACCGATGATAAAAGGCTTCAAAAAAAATATGTAAAACACTTTCAGCTCTCCAAGCTAGGTGTAAGATACACATCTAATTTAAACTCGAGTTACTGTCTTTCACTTTCTGTTCCTTTCTTGTTTTGTTTTGTTTTTGGGGTGGTTTTTTTTGGGGGGGGGGCTGGAGGAGTAATGTGATGACTTTCCGGTGATATTCTCCTCCAAAAATGGTCACCTCTGAAACTTGAAGTAGTCCGGAATGAAGTCCAAACTGCAAAGTCCCTCTCCACTGCAAAATGCAGCAACTTTTGCAGAAGCTCACAGTCCTGTTCAGAGCTCGGACCCTTCATTGCCTTGACAAACCCTCAAGTACATGGCTGACTTGTATGAATCTCCACTGAGAGATACTTTGAGGGAATGTAAATCGTAATTTCATCTCTCAGGCAGTTTTGCCCTATAACCATTTTTTTTAAAATGGAAATCGCCCATTACAAGGCTAAAAGTCACTCTGGGAGGTATCCCATGTCCCTTCCCCCGGCTCATCACCTATAAATATCCCCCCCGGCCCTTCTGAATGATACGCCCATTCCATTTCTCGTATGGGTTGGTAAAAGGCATTCACCCAAAATGGACCGTGCTCCTCAAGAAATTTAGAAATTGGATGCTGGGCGCATGTTGGTGGTAACATAATGAGCAAAATATGACCCAACGTACGTGCAACAGGGCCACGTATTCACGGCCGTCGCCAGGCCATGGGGGGGATATATTTTTTCGATGAGGGCGCCATTCAATTACTATTATTCACGATGCTAATGCACTCGGCCATAACGGGACCTGCCTTTTTGCAGACAGCAACAACATTTTGCCATTTCCTCTTTTTGCCAACATCACGATTTTGCCTACAGCAACATATTGGGGGTGGGAACGTTGCCAGAGGGTGAACATGGACACCCCCCCCCCCCCCACCCCAAACTCCGTCCGATGATGCTCAGTACCGCTAAATGTTTCACCTTGTAATATATTTATAACAGATGCATTTTTTTACTTCAAGCTTAGTATACGAGTCGAGTCGAATCTCTGGATCACAAGACACTAGTCGAGTGGAACAAAACTTAGTGACTGGAGTCTGACTCAAGTTCAGCCACTTACTCGACTTAGTACACTGAACTCTGCCACTGGAACCGATGTTGACATTATGATCAATGCACTTGACTTCGACGGAACGTGTGCTACGGAAAGTTCCCGGACACAGAACACATTTGATATGGAATAATTTGCTCAGCTTCAGTCAATAAGTTTCCAGTTACATTCACGATCCATATCATGTCGTTACACGTGGAAAGAACTATCTGGCTATCTATCATGGAAACGGAAAATGAGAGTATTCCATACGTCACCAGTCAGTAGCTAGATATAACCATTCATTCAGCCACGCAGCTCGTGTTAAAACCAGTTTCATCCGGACTTCAACACGTACACACGGGACGACTGGATTGCGTGGCTTGGTCGGTGAACGTTCGGCAGCTTTGTCGTATATTCCACAACAAAGTTCAAGTCTGTCGAACTTTCACCGACCAACCTGTTTCTGCTACGGCTGTGACCGCGCACGTCAAGCACGCAATTGAATAGTGGGGCTTTGACGTCATGCCGTACGCGCGGGCCGGGATTTTGGCTGGGTGGGTACGCTGTTGAAAGTTCGTACTCTGACTGAACAATTCCATTTAATGGATTTCCCCCTCCTAATGAGAATTCCTAAAGAAAACTGTATTTTTGAACGAAAAAAGCACTTACTTTACTCTGCAACCCGTTTGGTCTGCCAACACAAATATTTGTTTTCATTATGTGCTACGCGCGAAGATTGATCTGAATACTGTAAGCAAGTGGGAGCTGGACGCTACTTATTCAAAATTTGAAACTTACAGAGGAATTTCAAATTAGCATCCAAACCGAGGGTCTGCGTGCTCGCTTTTGTTGCGAGGTTTGCAAAAGAAAGGTCTCCAGTGTCTTAACAATGGCTTAGCCATCAGATCCTTCGATGTTGATGTGAAATTCGTCTATTAAGGCCGATTTTTGTGTGCAATGTCTCAATGGAAAGCTCATAATTTATCTAATGCTAAAAAAAATAGCAATTCGTTTTGAATATTTTATTGTTCAGGGTGCCAAGCCCAAAAAGCATGGACATAGCAACTTCACTACAAAGTAAAATCAAATTCTTTTCAATCTTTCAGTCTTCCAACAAAATGTACAAAAATGGAAAACAACAGCGGTTAAAACGGGAGTAGCCGAGGTTCCAAGGATACATTAATTTGCTACATGTAGTCACGGGCGTAAATCCCGTTGGGATAGGGAGGAATACCCCTCCCCCACTGTTTCACCGGGGTGGTCCATAGGATCACGCCCACCCCCAGAAATCCAAATACCGAACAAGAAGTGTAAGCCTATTTGCAAACGAATTACGCCCAAACGAAAGAAATTTAGAAATGCAACCATTGTACGGGCTGTGTCTTTGTTTGTCGGTCAGTCGGTCAATTTGTTTATCTGTTGATCAGTCGGTCGGTCGGTCCGTTTGTGTCTGTGTCTGTCTGTTTGTTGATCTTTCTGTCTATCTGTTTTTCTGTCTATAAGTCTCTGTCTATTTGTGTCTTTGTCGGTCAGTTGCAGTTTTTCTGTCTGTGTCCATCTGTTGGTATATAGTCGGTCTATTGGTCTGTTTGTCTGTGTTTGTGTCTGTTCGATGGTTTTTCTGTCTATTTTATATGTGTATCTGTCCATCGGTCTGTTTGTGTGTTTGTCCATATTCAGTTGTTTGTTTGTTTGTTTGTTTGTTTGGGTTTTTAAATTATTAGTCATTACTTCATTTTTGTATGTGTCTTATGAAATTTAAAAATAATTTTTTTAAGAATGTATGGTTTAATTGTTTTAATTTATCCTTTTAACTCTGTAATTGTACAATGTTATTTAGTCGGATTCCACTACCCCTTGGCATTAATTTTGTATTGGAATGATATCTTTACCAGACTAGTCGGCACCTTTGCTGATGCTTTGCGTACTTTATTTCTCGCACAGGGTGCCCGACCAAATGTTTACTTACTCGACGAAGAAGGCGCAAATCGAGATATCGTACCATAAAACAGAGGTTTGGGGGTTGGATTTCCATCAAACAAATTCCACATCGTTTAAGGGGTGATAACAACCAGAATTTGTCAAGGGGACTAGTATAAATTCATTTTCATTCATTCTTTGTTACTTTGAAGCATACTTTCCGTACTGCCTTCGCTACCGTGGATGTCATGAGTGAGTTAGCATAGCCATGCCAGATTTTCTCACAGTCACGACTACCAAGTACTTAAACTACCACGAAATAACATTTAATAAACAAAATCATAAAAAAATAAGAACATTAAACCATTTAAATAACATTTAACTTTAATCTAGAGATTTTTTTTGCATGTGTCCATTATATACAAAATATTGTTTTTTTTTAACGATTAGTAGGCACACAACTGTTTCTCACTGTTCACATTAAGCCGGATCAACATATGGTCTGGTACCTGGTGTAAGATGTGCATCACGCAGAGGTCCAATACAAGTATACCAGGCTAGTCTGGTGTCTGCTATCGTTTACATACAAAATTAATGCCAAGCAAGGTGGTGCCCGACTTTTTTGACAGACTTATAGTGCGCCATCTGCTCTTTTAATTGTTAATTTCTAAATCAGATTTTTTACATCAAGGACTAAAAATTAAGCTTGGTAGCATACATTTTCGGACTCAGCACCATCAAATTAGGTAAGATAGATATGTTACCAGCTTCTACTAAAAAATGCCGCTTCTCGTGTCAAGCGAGCACCTTTTTCAAAGTCTCGCCCAGACTATGCTAGTAGTCGTCCAACTTTCCAGTCTACGCACCCCCCCCCCCCCATTATAAATCCTGCGTACGGGCCTGCTACTAAGTGTATGACGGGTTTTGTTGGGTCACAAGAAAGGTATGGTCAAGTAGGTTCGATCAAACAGAAACTGTACATTTTATTGTTGTTAAACTGCATAACCAGGGTGGGGCAATGACACATTGCACGATGATTGTAGCCTTAACAATGGAAGTTTGTTTTTCTTTTTTTAACCCGGAAAGGAGCAATCTTTGAATTGAAGTATGGAAACAGAAACTTGCGGGAGAGAACCAGAGTGGTCTGTCTGAGTTTAAATTTACCGTTCCAATTATTTTCAGCATACCTTGGCCTAGAAAACAAACAATTGTTGGTTTTGAGTTCAACACTGCATTCGGAGTTTCGGTGCTATAATCAGTATACAAACATCATCATATCGTATCGATTGAAACAGAACCCCCTAAGTCTGATCAATTTAGATTTGTCTTTCAATGGCTGGGTTGTCATAGTGACAATTCAAGACGAGCATACCGCTGGCAGTTTCGGTCTAATAACGAATCCACGAGCGTCGGTCCTTCCTGTCATGGAAACCATTTGGAAAACATTCGGATACCAACAAGATTTGTTGAAAATTAACATCGCAAAGAGATTAGTACCAAGGGCGGCTACAGGATAGTTTTTGGCGGGGGGGGGGGGGGGGTCAGCCCAACGGATTTTTAATTTTTACCA
>JAULKO010046350.1:0-10895 GCA_032356045.1 Mediaster aequalis | reverse complement strand
CCCCCCCCCCCCCCCCCCCCCCCCCCGCTTTTCAAATTATTTTCCGGATGGGAAAAAATTCGGGGTTACTTTTTTGGGATTGTTTTTTTAAATCTGTCGTGACCTGTCGGCAAATCTTGAATGACACCCCCCCCCATTCAAAATAGTCTAGCGACGGTCCTGTCCCCGATACCAGGCAAAATCGACCAATGGTCGACAAATAGTCATTGCAGAACATGTCCCCGACTTGTCGACTTGTCGACACTCCGCCGCGCACTATAAAGCACCCGCTATCGGTGAATTGCAGTACAGTAACCTGCACCACCGCGATCTTGCACCAAGACTGGGTATAATAGCCGCCGCAAATTTGACCCCAGTTTTAGGCCATTGAGCGGATACCTCATTATATGTTCAGTATTGTTTACTTCCGTATCAAAGTCGTCTCTTGTTAACCTTTGTCCCTCATTATACTGGCCGCTAATCGGACATTACTGTTATTGACCCCTAAAAATAACCGCGATGCCTATAAATAGAACGTGTTTGAGTGATTGCAGTTAAGTTCCTATGGTTGAATCTGCGCCAAAAGCCGCGCAAGCATTGATCGAACATGGCAGACCCCGTGAAAATTGGTTTCGCGACTAAGGAATCAAAATACTCGCACAAAGGTGTCATTTTTGATTCATACATTACCCCTCCAGATTGCTGGAATGAATTTGAATCTTTCCAGGCCCGCTCGTCTGACATCTGTGTAACGTCTGCTACAAGGAGCGGTATGTAAACAAATTGTTTTATTATAGAAGGAAATAAATAATTATTTTCGAACCCGTTTCGCCTTGAAAAGAAAGAGGTTTATGGCAAAGACTGCAAATTTATTGATTTATTTATTGATTTATTTATTGATTTATTTATTATTTATTATGGGTAATCCATTCAGTTAAAAAACTCCCTAATCTCCCATGGATCCCAGCTCATACAATACTTCTAAAATACCAATAAAAAATGTTTTAAAATGCCATTAAAATAATAGAAAATTCATGAAAAGGAGATAAAGACAAAATGTACACACAATAAACAATGCGTCACACTAAAAATGGTATTAGACCTAACCGGAGAGTTGTTTGACAAAATTATAAAAAAATGTGTTGGGTGTGGAGATTTCAGATGTGATGCCTGGGCATCCCTGAAGTTAAAAGTTATTTTATTATAGAAGGAAATAAATAATTATTTTCCAACCCGTTTCGCCTTGAAAAGAAAGAAAAAAAAAGAGAAGATAAAATTGTAAGATAAAATTGTTGCTAATTTCATTTTTTTTTAAGAGGACAATATATACCATCCATTCACGTGTTCCAGGATTCGGCCTCTTCAGCCTTCAGAGGGATGCAGTCCCTGCACGGCAACCCCATCCTTTAGGTTTCTCTATGCAGTGCGCCTTCCGTTTATATGATTTTGGTGTTCTCAAAATTTCCCTTTTTTGTCCAACTAGCCAATGACGCCACGCACCCTACACCATCCCAGCTTAGCTCAAGTGAGCTGTAAAGAGGTTATGTTAAGAAAGTACCAAGTACCAAATAAGATGAGCCCCTCCCTCTCCGACTATTCAGGAAATGATTCCCTCTCGAATCTACTCATTTTCGGCAGAACAAAAGGCAAATATTGAGAAAGTCTACAATGCCCATTTGGGAATAACATTTTTTTATCACTTTCTTGCCATGATGTCATATTACTAGCCTCCCCCGCAAAAAATAATCATAATTCGGGCGTTAGACCAGTGGCGTAGCTGGGAAGGGGCAACTTTGGCAGCGAAACAATGACAGCGAACCGACAAGAACGAACATTGGCAGCGAATGGACAAAACGTTTCTGACATCGACTCTCCGATTTTTCTGTCAAAAAATGAGCCCCAGATACGGACAAATCATCTTAAAACTCAAGAGTTCACCGTGTGATCCTATAGAGACACTCCTAAATCGCGATTTTGCCCTTGAAAAACTACTTCAAGTTAGGAATTTGATCTTCGAGTCTGCAAAGGAGAAACACCGCGACGGGATCCAGCAAGATGGCGTCGAGACAACGAGTTAATCTACAAGTACAACAAACAAGAATTTCACTTGTAATTTCACCCTAAAATCTCGCGGGTCCATACAAACGGCAGCCGATGGCATTAAGGAATCATGCCTCTACATGTTTGGTCGTCGCACTAGTTTTCCTAAGTCTTGCCTAGCTCAGTCAGCCAGTTGAAACCTAAACAGCCAAAGCAAGCTGCTACAGATGCCATGACTCCTGACCCTGTCCCAGAACCTATCAACCAGCATGTTATTCTTGAGGCTATTTCACGGGTTCAAACTGATATTAAATTGCTTGATCGCAGATTTTCCGATCAAATTTCGGCACTTGCTGGCCAGATTTCTGTTTCTTGTTTGTCCGATAAAGAAACAATTGACACGATGAAGGACGCCCTTCTTCGTGTAAAGATGCCCATTCAACCCCCCCCCTCCCCCCCCCCCCCCCCCCCCCCCCCCTCCCCGTGACATGATCCGGAACCGTCCAAGTGCGAGCACGGCAATGACGGCACCGTCGTCAACGGCAATGACGGCACCGTCGACTGCCGAACAGAGGCCGAAGTACTGATCAACACATACTACGAGACCCTGAAGCCCAGCCTGGCAAGGAACAGGGGGCCCTGTGCATGCACCCCCTAAATAAGCAGCCCAACCAGGCCTCTTTTCAATAGCAACTTGACCAGTACCGCAAAAAAAACACCACAAACAGCAAAACACTTCAAAAGCCAACCTTCAATCAGTAAGAAAAAGCGGTTGCCTATACTGTTCCTAACACAGCTACCACAGCAGATATCTTGGTCATTGGCGACTCCATGATCAAATGATTACAACCTAGACGACTGAGTAGGAAAACGAAAGAGATCTGCCATACCATGCACGGAGTGAAGGTCGAAGACATCGCCTCTAATGGCAAACACCTTACAACCAAGCACTGTTCTAAGGTAATCCTTCATGTTGGACTATTGCTGCAAAGATCACTTCCCTTGGCGAAACACTACAACCAAGATCAGTGACAATTTCATCGATCATCCATCGCAGAAATCAGCCAGTGTCCCAACGGAAGAAGGTGGATGATTCCAATGCCCTGCTGAAATTGATCGCACAGCGCAAAGACTGGGGTTTCATCGATAACGGAATAATAAACTCCGGCCATCTTGTCTCGGACGACGTGCACCTCAACTCGACGGGAGTTCGTCTACTGGCCAAGAACATTATCCAGCATATCGCCGGTCCATCAAAAAATACATGTCGAAGCGCACCATCATATGACATTTCGCCACAGAGAACTCCCTTTTGGAAAATCTTGTATTCTGATGCACTCAAGAAACAGACTGTAGATCTCAAGATACCGCGACTGTGTTCCGGTTTTCAAACCAGTATTACCCGTATACCCAAAGCGGAGACAACGTCAAACCTGAAAGAATACCCACCACGGGCTATGACGACTCGGATACAAACTCACAACATCCATTATCAAGACCAAGAATGTGTAAACGGTTTTTCATTCGCCCACCTCAAAGTAAGACGTACTTTCATTCGCCACTGCTTTTTGGATTGGGGGACGGGGGGGGGGGGGGGGGGGGACTTGCCCATATCATGTCAACTTCTGTAGTCAACTGGTTGAAGTCCTCTCTGGGTGAATGAAGCCATGATGTGAACATAAAGGGAATCATATCACAGGCCCTGCCACTAACCACTGGCGTACCGCAGGGTTCAATTTTAGGCCCACTGTCTGTTGTTTATTTATACCAGTGACCTACCACATTGTATACCCCAAAATTGTAATTTGTTCATGTATGTTGATGACTCGACATTCATGTGTAACTCCTCCAGTGTTGATGAAATAGAAGATAACCTGAACACAGCCTTTTAACTACATGTACAATTTACGATTGGTGTGTCAGAAACAAACTTACCATAAATTCCAACAAAACTAAATCAATGTTTTTTGGATCTAAGCAAAAGGTTTGTAATGCTGACCTTAAATTAATGTCAACATCGCCGGTAGTCCAGTGGTAAAGGTGAATTCCTGCAAATGTTTGGGTGTCATTATTGATGAAACTTCAAGTTGGGGCCCACAAGTTGAATACGTGAAGAAAACAGTTTCCTCTAAACCGGGCAGCCGACATGTTTGCTAGGCTTAACTGGCTTTTGTTCTCTGAAAGAGTATAAAAAGCTCTTTCAAATGTATGAACGAAACGACTCCTCCTCGAGATCTACCGTTATGGCACTGAAGGCTCCTTTTGCAAGAGAAGAATCTACGCCACATGTTTTGTTGTAACTGGTCCAACCATATGGAATAATTTTGTATGTACAATTGTGGACTATGACCTGTCTAACTTCATTCAAATCCGAACTTCGTAAAACTTTCGGTAATATTTCTGCAAACGAGTAAATGTTTCATTTCATTTCATTTCTTTCATTTCTTTTTAATTTGTCTATAATCGTGGCCCAGAAGGCCACATTCTAAAAAACAATTCCATTAAAAAACATTAATTAAAAAGTATTTAAAACTTAGATTATATTGAAAAATGCATAAATAGAAAGGCAAGTAAGACAATAAACTATACGTTAATAAACACCACATAACCAAGGAAACAAGAACAAAACAGCCAAGGGAGACAACATACAGCAAAATACAATTTACGCACAAAAAAATCACACACAACTGGCATTTAAAATGTTTACGTAATAAGGGATAGGGCTTTGTTGGAAGCGCTTGGTTCTGATGGAGAATTGAGTGATTTTGTTACTATTCCTTAGTTTCCTACCATGAGTTGCTAGCCTCGTAGGGGGAGCAAGTGAGTTGTTCTTGAATTCGTGCCAAGACCATTAGCAAATTTTACACAATGCTGTCGAAAGCGGCGATTTTTTATTTTTGTTATTGATGTCTTCGGTCAGTTTTTTTGTTTACCTTCATGTATGCTTTTGTATATTGTGTTAGGTGTGGCGATTTTTTTGGGGGACTGCCATCTAGCCATTTTTTAGCAAAATGTGCGGTGCAATATTTGTGTCAAAAAAAGACCAACTTCTATGCCCCTCCCCCACTCCATCAAAATGTAATGGTGCGTCCCATTGGTGGATCCCGGGGTGCGGGGCGGGGGGGGGGGAGGGGCAAAGGAGGCTATCGTAGTAAAATCATATTTATCAACACCTGGGACAGTTTCACTATTCCTGTTGGTCGACAACCTGTCACTTGGTTGTGTTTAAACCTTTGTTTAATACCAGTTGGAAGTTGTTGAAGCAGTTGTATGAGTAAAAACGTGGCCCTTGAACCTGAAGAAGTGTGATAATTGAGTTAGCTCCTGTCGATTGGTTTCCCGCCCGAAAAACGATGGAGGGACCGGGAAGCAGTCTAGCCCCTGTGACGTCATATTTATACGATAATTGTATTGTTTAGCTCAATTCTGCGAGCATGAAAAAATAAATGAGGTTTGTTTTAAAACAAATTAAAAACTTGGGAAAAATTTAAAATATTTAAAGTCATCTCTGAATATTTTACCATTTTAATGTTTTGTTGTTGTTGAAATTCGTCTTCATGACTAATGACGTACGGATGAAGTTTTTATCTAAAGGTCTGACATCGACTCTTCGAGTTTACGTACAAACTACACTCATGCAACCGATCAACCACGTGTGATGACATTTGGACACTATATGATTACGTAACAGCCTGTTTTATAATGGAAATGTTGAACTGTGGGTTACACTGCATGGTATTCTACTTATTATTGTTTTATTCGAAACGTATATGATACGAAAGTACGCGGGGATCGGAAATGCAGATCACTTCTGCTCCGTTGGCAAAGTACGCCGTGCTTAAACGTTAGTACGACCATGGTAGGAGCCAACGACACCGAACGGTCCAAATTCTGACAACAAATAAACCAACTTCTCTTCCATCCTCCTCCGAAATTCAGGCTACAATCTATTTCTGAATTATATGGGTGAGAATGAGAAAAGAATTATGTTCAACGTGTTTAAAGTCTTTGAAAAATCGTCAAACATTGTCAAAATCCGGTTCGCGAGGAAAACCGCGAGAACTAAACGAATTTTAGTCTGGTTTCGGTTCTACTGAAAATGCACCTAAACAAGGCAGTAATATGCAGTAGCCTCAGAGGTCATGGACATGGATAGCAACATGACGCACAAGGTTTAGTTTTTAGAGGTTTTTGACGTTGAAAAAGATATTTATGAATGGAAATAGAAGTGTGCTGACGCGTTTATAAACTTCTGATTTGTAACCGGTGCGGGGCCTGGATAATACTCGCTCCATCACACTTTTATTTCCCTTTGTAATTATAATTGACAATGGCAGAAACGTTTACGTGATTCGCAATTGGGCCAACTACGCTCAGCAAGCAGTACAGTGAAATGGCGCCCCACACCCCCCCCCCCCGCTATCAATACTATTTTCTGTACGAAATTGTTTGTGGTAGGTTTTCTGAAAATACATTTTTTCGACCGACTGCTGTGTGTCAGCTCTCCCACTGCTACAGTTCTCGTGCTGACGTCATGAAATGTAAAATAGCCATCCCCCTCAACATCCCCCCCCCCCCCCCCCCCCCCCTCCCCCCCCCAGCCACGCTACTTCGTTAGACTCAAGCCTACGCGGCTGGGTTATGTTGACCATAAACTAATTATGACCAGTTGACCTCCCAACAAACAGACTGTAAGTCTCATCATGACTATAAAGAAAACCTGTATTTTTTTCTTTCAAGCTAAAGATTTCTCACAAATCACTGTTTCCCATTTGAAGGACATTTAAAAGCCAATTATTTTTCTTTAAAGTTTCAAAATGAATCATATTTGGTTTAAGTTAAAGCTAATGATATGTTTTTTTTACAATGAACAAATCTCAAAAATTCAAATTTCCGACTCTTAACAATTTGTGTAGTCTGATTTGAGTAGTATGCAGTGTACCCTTCCGGCTAGTATTATTACAGAAAAATTGATTTGTAGGTACGCACTGGATGTTCCGTATCATCGATCTGATCCTTGGCATTGATGACGACAACTTTCTCAACGTTCCACCTATGGAGACCGTATTAGCATCTGCTCTAACTAAACCCGATGCACCAAGACGTATGGGTTACCAGATGATGGCCGAGATGCCTACCGACCGTCCCAGGATCATCAGCGCTCATCTCCCAGCTACGCACGTACCGGAGTCAGTCTGGACCACTGAAGGAGTCAAGGTGAGTCATCAGCTAATTCCAATGCAGAAGAAAAAAACATTCCCACAAGAAATACCCATTAATTAGCTTTAAATAAATCTTGATTCAATTTGCAAAGTGTCTCGTTCAATAATAGATTGAGTTATCAACATTTTTAGCAAAACAAGTCTGAAATCAAAATTCATAAATGCCTGAGACAGTTTTATGTGGTTGCGGAGCGTGTTTTAAACTTTGTTTGAGACCGGTCTTAAATAACTTGAATAAAAGTGTGCTGGAGCGTGTATAAACTTGTGATTTATAACCGGTGAGGGGCCTGGTCGCCGGTGAGGGGCCTGGTCGCCGATAATGGCCCGAGCCGATAAACATCTTTTTACTTTAAAATGTTAAAAACCTCCGAAAATTTACCACAAAAATCACATTCAAACATGTTGTGTTATGTTGCTATTCATGTCCGAGACGTCTTGGGCCACTGCGTATCTGATTACTGCCTCATTTAGGTCATTTTCAGTAGAGCCGAAACCAGACTAAAATTCGTTTTCTCATGGTTTTCCTCGCTACCGAACAAATTCATTTTGACAATGTTGGACGATTTTTCAAAAACATTGAACATGTTGAACATATTTCTGTTCTCATTTTTTTACCCACACAATTCAGAAACCCACTGACAAATTGTAGCCTAAATTTAGGAGAAAGGATAAAAGAGAAATTGGTTTATTTCGTGTCAGAATCTGGACATTGCGGGGTCGTTAGCTCTGGTCTTTTATGTTCGTCCTAACGTTAGAAGGCTACACAGCGTACTTAACTTTGCCGACGGAGCAGAAGTGACTGCATTCCCGATCCCGCGTACTTTCGTATCATATATCCGGCTGCAGTTTATCATCGATGATGATGAAAATAGAATACCACGCAGGCAGTAAACTACTGTTCAATTTTCGTCATAAACCTGGGGCCAATTTCATAGAGCTGGTTTTTGTGTTAAGCACAACAATTTGCTTAAGCACAAACAAATCTTGCTTAGTAAAATCAGGTTACCAGCCAAAACTCAGTGTGATGTATATTGCTTATGACAGGTATTTAGCTGTTGTTTGCCAAGCAAGGTGCTTAACCAGCTCTATGAAATTGGCCCCAGACTGTCGCGTAATCAAAGTGTCAAAATGTTGAGTTGACCGGTTGCAAAGTTTTCTAGTTTCCACGTGAACTCCATCCAAGAGTCGATGTCAAACATTTTCATCAAAACTTTATCAGTACGTCATTAGTCATGAAGACGAATTGTGTTACTCCATTCAGAAACAAATTGTCTATCCAACTTCCATAGGGAGACATTCCCATAGACTTGTGCACAACTTTACTTGTCTATTTCTAAATAACCCTTTGACCTATGAACTTCAAACTTTGGGAATCTACATTTAGGACCATTTTCTACCAATTTCAGTTTTGAAACCATAAAATTTCCTTCTAGAAAAGGTAGCTGAGGAATTAGGGAGACACTAAAATGTCTCCCCAAGTCACTATGTTTCCCAAAACACGTTATTTAGACACTTAGGTGTCTCCATAAGACCCTGTTTAATGATTTAGTGCAAACCGTAAATACGTAGCTCCCTGACTACTTTAAAATGGCGTATCCGATGCTCTTTTTTTAACTCCTCAACCCCTCTCCCCCAAATAATAATTACACACCTGATGCTAAACTATTAATTTTCCAGCAATGCCAAAGTTATTTACTTTTAAATGAGACATCGAACAAAAAATTCTTCAACGAAAAGCACAACCGATCAATTAATTACAACGGTTAGGGAAGACAAACATTAAACATCAATTAAACATCAATTCGCGCAGTTACTGGGTCGTACTACCCGCCTTATCGCTACTCCCAAAGTGATCATCGCCGATCACGTCCGCATTACAACCGCAAAACTACAGATGATACTCCCGCCCCAACGTCAATAATTGGAAGAAGAACATCATGTAAAACATAATTATTAAAGCTTTCTATCTAGTTCTACGGCTTACAAAAAAAATCATCAGAAAAAGAATAGGCTCATAGTTTGGGCATAGCAAAAAATTTACGTTTGCGTTCTCCAGAGCGCGAAAGAGAAAGGTAAATTACTTCTCTACGAATTTTCATTTTTACCTTTTTAAAGACATAAGGCCACAATGTTGCTACTTTTCGGTAAAACTTAAAAATATTGACAGGAAAATCGATTACCTGCAATTATAGCCTCCAATTTGGCTCCCCAAAAGACAAAGATACAATACCACGTGTAAATTTTCAATAGAAAGTGAAAAATGAAAATTCGTTGTTAAAAATGAAAGTAATATGTGCAGGTTTGTTATGTTTTCCACGGAACTGGATGACAATTAAGCATTTGAGTACATTTTTGTACAGACCTTACATCCGATTCTCCCGCGCTTAAATTTGTACCCAGATTATCCAGATCATGCGGAACCCCTTCGACGTATTCACATCATTCTTCAGATTCACCTTGAATGTAATTGGGGATCTTGAATCATTTCCTACATTCTTGAGGCTCGCGAACGACAAAGGTATGTTGCAACTAAATAAACCACTGACAAAATAGGATATCGATCTGAGAATTGGTTAATCCGGGCAGTTTTCAGCGACGTTAGTGTTGTGTCGTTTAAAGGTTCACAGAAATCGAAATATGCTATAAATCGTTATGAAACAATGATGAATTACATATGAAGTAAC
This sequence comes from Mediaster aequalis, assembly GCA_032356045.1. NCBI lineage: Eukaryota > Metazoa > Echinodermata > Asteroidea > Valvatida > Goniasteridae > Mediaster > Mediaster aequalis. The sequence continues at coordinate 970 of JAULKO010046350.1, read as the reverse complement.
ATGAAGTAAAATGTTCATGTATTTGTGTCTTTTAGTGATTTATCGAGACTTAGGACAGACAAAATCTTAGGGCGTGCCCCCTCCCACGAAAAATACCCCTTTTCTAGCTGTGATCTCATCAGCAGTAAAACACTGCTTGCCACGCCCCTGATGTCCAGAGCCATGTACAGAACTCAAAGTGTATGTGTGTAGGAGTATAGCAAGAAATGCTTTTGCCGCCGATGACGTCACAGCCAGAAAGGGTATTTTTGTGGGCGGGGGTACAACCTATGATTTGTATGTCCCAAGTCTTGATAAATTATTAAAACACAAAAATGCATCAAAATCTGTATTTCTTATGCATTCATCATTGTTTCTGTGAACCTTTAAGTAAGGGAAGTGTGCTGCTCATTGCCAGCAAGCCGTAGCAGCAAAGTGGCATTTTCTCCGTTAACTTGGGGGTTCTCTAATTTCATTTTTAAAAAAATAATTAAAAGGTACCCGGAAAGAGTTCCGCGTAGACAATGCCTTGCAAATCAGGGAGATCATTTTTAGACCTCATAATGGATTATGACAGATCGGGGCGGGCAAGGGAGCAAATTTGCCCCCAAACCAAACATTTTGTTTTATGCATATATTTTCATTTACTTTTAACGCTGAATATAATCTATTCTTCTTGTTTTTGATATGACATTATGGGAAAAAGAACATTCAGGTACGTGGTTCAACCAAGTCAGAAGTTTTTGGGAGAGAAAACATCTCAAAAACCTTCACCTTGTCTACTATGAAGATCTCAAAGAGGTAAGCAGTTCATACTTACACCATTAGTGAAATCTAATCAACTACCCCCTGGGATTATTTGATTGATCTAGCATATACAATTTCACATCATCTTAAATTAATTATTATTTTTTTTATTATTTCACTTTATTTCCATATCAATGCAAGTTAATTACAAACACACATACATATACTTTAAATTGAATTGGAG
>JAULKO010046027.1:0-10906 GCA_032356045.1 Mediaster aequalis | reverse complement strand
AAGTATCGACACTCAAATTGGCTTCATTTCTGTATTCTCGTGCAGTATAGTGCTTTCGATAGACTACATTATAAGTTGTGTATTATTACCCATGACACTGAATGTGAAGGTCCTGGATTTCATACAGCCAGCAGCATTGGTAGCAACACAGGTTACAGTATGAACACCCTGTCCAAATACACCTCCTGACGTAGTGACAGCGACACCATCCCCAGAATCTGAACAATCGATGGTCACTGCATCATCGTCTCTGACGTAAACCTCACTCCATGATAGTGTAGCAGTTTCTTTGCCTGCGTCGGTACACATATCACCAACTGTAGGCACTACGAGCGACGGAAATCCTGTAGGAGTAAATAATTGATTAAGCACTGTATTTAAGCACTTTGTAGTTTGATAGTTCTAATATACACTTTATAATTATATGCATTTCGTTAAGGCTAAAAGGAATGTAGATGGTAAAAAATAAGTCTTAGTTGTTATCTTCGTCTTAAACGGAATATCGACTGTTTAAAAGTCACATGAATGTTCAGACAGAAAACACAACGTCAGCGTTAACATTACTGTCATACCATACCATACCACACCATACCATACCATATCACAACATCCAGCACAAAAACTGTATCTGCTCCGCATAAACCTAAACCCTCAATGCAGCTCGATCCTCAGCTCTATTTCAAGTTTTCGTTGGAATTTTACTTAGTTTGCGTTTCTACCCGTACGGATTCAAGGGTTGTACAGGCTTTATCAGGTCGCAGGTTCCCAAGCTACCTTTTTGTTTTGGGTCACTGAGGATTTGATTACGTTACTGAGGATGTGATTACGTTGCGTGTGTCTTTATGGAGACTTCATAAATCTAAACTTTTGGAAATCCGTGAAGTTACAAGTTCACTGTGGGCGTGTGTCTAGTGAGATTGTCGCTATATAAATGGTCAATACAAACGAGCCTAGAAAACATAAAAAAAGTGTTACATACAAGTGTTTAGCTATGTGTTTAGAAGTTGACCATCTGGTTTTACAGTGTATAGTTTATTATTTAATCATCCAATGAAACATTGGAACCGACCCGAAAATAATGGTTGCTATTCTCTTTTGTATCTTGAAAAAAAAAAAACGTATTGAGGCAAGACTGGAATTTGCTTACCTGAAACGCTGAACGAAATGAGGCATTCTTGGAGGACGGATTTATTTGAAGAGCAGACCACATGATGTGTACCGATGCCAAAAACTCCCCCTGTAGGATTTACACTGGCACCGGTGGAACTTGTGCAAGTTACACCAGAGGGTTCTTCTCCAAACCCTTCCAAGTCAGTAACAAGTGTCCAACTGACAGAAGCAGATGACAGTCCATCATCTAGACACTCATTACCAACATCGGGACACTGAAGCATGCCGTCATCTTTGTCAAAATATCGTAGGGAAAAAAGGAATAACATTTAATACGCGTGTGATTTACATTGTGGGATAAAAAAGGGATTAATGAACCACTTAATTGACCAATAACTCCAAATGTGCAATCTCTTATTCAGTACATTGATCGTACAATTAATCTATAATTAATTGCTGTAAGTATTTTTGGTTTTGTCGTCGATTTATTTTAAACATTATCCGGGGTTGGATCCAGGTTTTTGTTGGGGGGGGGGTGTCAGGTCTGATTTTTTTTTTTTCAAATTCCCACCCGTGAAAACGAAAAGAAGAAGAAAAGAGATTTTTTTCCATTTTTCCAAAAACAAAAATGGAAAAAAAGGGGAGGGGGTGTTTCTACCCTTCAAACCCCTCTGTGGTTCCGCGCTCTTTATCGCACTGACGCATCCACCATACGCCTACCTGCATCGCAACGTGGACCCGAAAATCCGGGATCGCAAACATCAATGTCTGTGCAATTCGGATACGGCGTGGCCGGCCCTGTGCATTCAACTCCATCTGCTGACTCTGTTCCAGTAACAAAAACGAAATGTCAGTATGCATATCAACACGCTCAGGCGTCATCACTTCCAACAACAAGAATCTTGTAATTAAAGTTGAGGATAGGAATGTATCAAGTCAGATGTGCTGTGTACACTTTTTGGTTTAAACGTCGCTGTTGTTTAAATGAAAGTGGTTCATGAAATAGTATATATGAGTGGGTATGGGAACAACATGGGTAGCATTACAGTTTCCTCATTTATTGTTAATCAAATTCCTCGATTGGTTTTAAACTTACGAGAACAATCATGTCCGCAGTATCCAAAGGAGCAAGAGCAATTTGGTGCCTGGAGCGGCAGACATATGCAGTTAGGAGGGTTGCCCGTTGAAATACAAAAGGACGCATCTGTGTGTTTAAGAGAAAAACTTCATTTTGTTACGTTTCCAATACTACGGTTTGAAACCCCAGTTGTAATGCTCGTATCGGCAATGGAATATGCACTAATTTAAATGAATGCCTTAAAACTGTAACAAATAGAACTGATGACGAGTAGTACATGTGGACCAGATTTTGGAAAAAAAGACGAAATGCCATCTGGAGGAATTTCTTTGGAAACGATTGTGACATAGGGCTACCTATCCTATCCAATTTCAGGTTGCGTGGTTCCAAACTTGAGGTTATGCGGAAGTTTCAGTCCTAAACCTTTGATATTGCTAGGGAAATCTCCAAAACAAATAGCAGACAAGAGATTATGGTCGGATGACATGTCGTATTTATTATGCGTATGAAATACAGAAAAAGAACAGAAAGGGACTTTTGCTGGGCTCCACGTATTCCATGTTCAATACAAGGAACCGGATTGCATGTGGACGTGCCTTCACTATGCTGTATGCTGTATGGTTCACACAAAAGTTGGGTGGTGAAAACATTTTGAGCTTTGTTTTGTGAGTGTTTGGGGGTTGTTTGTTTTTTGGCTACGATTTTCTCCACATTGTGCCGAACGGTGTTTGAATGTCTTTGAGGAATAGTGGAATATATTATGCCTGCCTTTTTATTCTTGCTAATATCTTTGTTAGGGCAAAGGACTACATTTTCAGCCTGGCAATCACCAGTTTTGAACTGAGCACACTCAGAAGCGTTTTTCCCCTTCAAAAGTTCACGTAGACTAGCAGAAGAGGAATTATGATAATTCAGGTTGTTTTTCACGATATATGTGTTCACTGTAGGAATTATATTTTTGAGGTGCTCAAGCTTGGAATAGTTTGCCAACTCAACTGAAATATCCTCTAGCAAGTAATGTAAAAGGCTTTGTTAGAAAGCTTCCTGATGTTTTGTAATTTTTAGTGTTTGTATGAACCTGTGTAATACGATTGTTATGTCATGTTTTATATTGTCTATGTGTATATATTTGCTTTGTGCACTGGGACCCATGGGAGAACAGATTTTGTGTTAATCTGAATGGGCCACTCAGTACAAAGAAATAAATAAATGCAACGGGTTGTGGTATCAGATTACTCATCGGGCGAAAGTGAATACTGCAGTAGGACTATCTACATTGCCCGAGTAGGCTATAATCTCAAATACCAGTACAAAGAGGCTTAAGACAACCCACCATATGTGCTGCTTGTTGCAAACTCTACGCAGATTTGGGCTTGAATTTTCAAAATTATCCAACTGCGCAATTACAGGTGACGACTAGCAAGTGAACAAATAATAACTACAATCAACGTGTGACACTGTTACGAGCTTCCAAAACTTGATATTAAGAATCCACAAAAAAGCATGCTTCACCAAATTTTAATAACCGCAACGACAAAATTGTGCCAATTAACTAAAAATTAGAATTTGACTACCTGGTACAGCAACAACAGTGATGTATGTTTCACAATCTGCATCATTGGAGGAGTTGTCGGTTGCTGTGTAACGAACTACATGAGGTGACATTGCGTGGTTGATAATGACAGTGTCACCAACGTCATACCGAGCGCCATCCAAGAGAATGCTGACGGCAAACACTCCAGAGTTGTCATAAGCACTATCGGCATCAGGCAATACAACCGTTGAGTAACTTTTACGGCAATCAGTGTAAACAGTCATATTGGCTGGACACGTGATGTTTGGATTGTCAATATCTGCAAATATTAAAATTCCGAAATAACTGTTCAATCTGTATTCATAAATTACGTTAAAACGTTATCACGCGAAACGTATCGATATATATACCCTATGAAATCAATCTGCATCGGGTGCTGGCTACAACAACAACAACCACAACCATCACAACCACAACAACCACAACAGCTGTATCATCACCTAACCCTCCCAGGACCGTATTGTTTGCATACAGGAAGCAATTGAAGACCGAATGGTTTTGCAAGAAGCGCAGCTGTTTAAGGCCACCTTTTTATCGGTTTGGTCATTCCATAGAGGAAAGCTTTGAAAATAGCCCGTTCATTTTTAACTACGAATTTCCATTTTTCACTTTCTATTGAAAAGTTACTCGTGGTTTTGCATGCAGGTTTTATTTGGGACGTTTGGGGCTATATTGCAGGTTACTGATTTCCAGACAAGATTTGTTTATTATTTACTGAAATGTATCCACATTGTGCTCATAATTTTTTTTAAAGGTAATTTTCGTAGTTAAAAATAAACGTGTTAAATACATAAACGTGTTTTATGAGGTATTTGACAGGCTGACAATGTGCTCAAAGTCATGCCATTCATGGCAGCTTATAGGACTTTCCGCGTCAAGGTCAGGTTTTGTGACTGTAGAAGGAATGTCTTCTCTGTAAAAAGACAACACTTTTCGAATTGCTGTTCACTTACAGGGAAACACTCATACCACATGAATCGCATTACCTGGCAGCTGACCAATCAGAATTGAGCGGACGTGTGTGCACAAAAGTAATGCTGATCTGCCAGGTAGTTTTAAGTTCAAAACCACACTTTCTAGATCACAATATCAAATTTTATAAACAATGCCAATGCCAAATAGTGATTGTTTTTATACACAGGGAGCCTTCAACATCTCCTTTCGTGTTAAAATATCAAAAATGTGGATGGCAAACCACAACTTCATCATGGCGTGATACAATCAATATACAACCAAAAGCATGTTATAATTCCTTAAAGTAATTATGTATACAATGTAGTAGGCTCTCGTAGCATTTGTACACCATAAGTAATGTATAGCAAACGAAAGGCCTATGAACGTTTTTCCCCCTTTAAGTCCAGTTCCCAGTTCATGATGACTCGTAAATCGTATTGTAGGCTTACTTGAGCTTAGAGTAGTTCGTTCAACGATTATCGAACAATACTTACACTAAAATAGTTTTACGCTAGAATGTTTCCTCTGTAAATGCACACAGCAGAACAACTGTGAATCTACTTTTGCAAAAAAAGTAGTCTCTACAATGCCAATAAGCCAAATCGGAATTACAAATACGACTGTACTGCACCTGTGCAGTAGGCCGATTACTGGTAACTTTTGGATAAACAAGGCTCGATTTTGTGCACAAGTCAATGGGGAAACTGATAACCAAGTTTGGAATTTCCAAATTTGCACGTAATTTGCTCGAAAGTAAAACCCCCCAAAACATTTACGGATCAGTAAACGTAGTGCCAGTACTGTGATCTGTTAAAAAGAGACGATTGTTTTTCACCTGAGTTGGAGACACACGTTTTGTTTTGTTTTTGACTGGTACTCTCCTATCACTTTGTACATGGTGAAAGTTTGCTTATCAATTTTTTTTTCATTTCTGCGCAGGCGCTCTGTAATTCCAATTTGGCTTTGAAATGTGGTGTCTTTTCCTAATTGTTATCGGGTCAGTTTGGTTTAAAAAAGTAAATTTGAAAGGGTTCATGGTTGCCATGGCAACCACTTTATGTTACCATGGTACCCTTATTTTTATGATTTACCTAACAAATGGCAATGTTTGTATAGTTCAAATTGTATCTATCACTTTGCTCTTTCTTCTATTTGTTAGGGTTATGTGACTAGTTATTGTCATCTCGTCATCCGCAAAGCACTTCGGGGTTTCAAAATTGCCGCCATTACTGGCGGCCATTTTGAATTTGACTTTTTGTGGCGGCCATTTTGGATTTTCCCAGATTTTGATTTTGTTTTCATGTTTACTTTTTTGCTTACTTGTTTGTTTGTTTGTAATCAGCAATTGTTTTTATATTTTTTAGTATTTACATATAAATGTTTTATCAATAACAAACAAAAAATGAAGCAAACAATGTGTAATTGAATTGTAGCATAGTATTAAAATTGTTATTTAACAGTTTCTAATGATTTAAAAAGGAATATACACCCCGAAAATGCCAAAATATATTAAGAAAATCACGAGTTTGACTAAAAATGACCCTAAAAAGCGACAGCGCCCTCTAGCGGTGACCAAACGCCAACTTATTACGTCATCTTAAATAATTTGTATCAAGGAACATGGATTGATTATGGAAAATACTTAAGAGGGCACTATGTGTCACCTCCCCACTGTCCCGAGAAAGCAAAAAAAAAGCCCAGTCATGATAGGTTTAAATATATATCATCCAACACAAGGCTAAAAGGTTTCTCACATGTTGACTATAACAGTACATTAATGGAGAAAAATACAGAGAAACAAGAAATAAATCTGCGTTTCTTTTCGATTGGGACAGATTCTGTGAGAAACACATGGTAAGAAAAAGTCAAAAAGTAATTCGAGGAGTATCAGTTTTATACGCCAAAGCCAGATTTCCTTCACAAGACGAAATAAATGTACCTGTACACGAAGCACCATCCCCCGTATATCCGGGACGACAAGTGCATTTGTAGTTGGTAAATGTGACAGAAGTGCAGACTGCATTAACATCACAGCTCAGTAATGGTTGATCAGGGTCACATTCGTCGACAACTAGAGATACAAAGTGAAGTACCGATATAAAATAAATATGCTAATGCAATGCATTTCCTTTTAACCATCATTACCAACTTTGTCAAATCACACGAATCCGCTTTGAGTTGAAGCCTGCAATGAGGCACCACTTTTCAACAAACGTATTCTCTAATCGTGTGTTTCAAAAATAACACATGTCCTCCTTTATGCAACAGGGTTGTTTTACGCATTTCCGATGTGTTCATCTGAGTGTATTGTTTACATGGCCAGGAATTGTCTGATTGTTTCAGCCTCGATTGTTTTGATTTAATCAGTGTTTCAATTAAAACTCCACTGCTACCCACCACTTCAGTGGATCAAGGCAAGACGGCTTTTCTGGGAGTCTAGAAACCGCAGACAGTGCCCAACCAGTGCTGGCAAACATCAGAAGACAGCTGGACGGCTGCCAAAACCAAAACACATCCGGAGAAGTAGTGCCGGCTCATTCAAAAGATTGCTCCATTTTTTTTACAGTGGGATAGATCCCAATAGACATGTGCACTTTGGCATTGTGCCTACACAATGTGCACAAACAACTGCAAGCCGTTGTGGCCTGACGAGTGAACCCCCCTCCGAAATGGTCCAACTGAGGATATCATGTATAGCATGGGCCCAGTCCAACTTACTATGTAGTAGGGGCAAGGGAAATAGTAACTTGTGATTCTTTTCATTCACACCCGGCCTCGCTGCAGGGTTAAATATCTTCCTTAATGTAACTTCACCAAAAGATTCATTATTCTTCTGTTAAAAACAAAAACCTGAACTTGGCAACATTATGGTAATCGGTACTACCGAGGACAAAACCCTTCAGTTCCCGCAGGCCCGTAGCCAGACTTTGAGGGGGGTGGGGTCGTTTCGGGGAAAGTTGACCTTTTTCCTGCGTGCGTCCCCCACCCCCCAAACAAGAAATGCCCAGCCCAAAAAGTGGATCCCACAATTTTCCGCCCTGACGGCGCCGTTTAAATGCCAACTATTATGAATCATGTACTGGGTCGTCTATATCAACGTCCCTTGTGCTTCTGAAATTTTTCAAAAACGGACCTTTTAACAAAAAAAGTCGACCTCATGTACGATGGTACGTGGGTTCGAACCCTGCCAAGAACATGGTGTTTGTGCCCATGGGAAAGACACTTAACTACAATTTCCTCTCTCCACCCAGGAGTATAAATGGGTACCTGAGAGGGTCGAGGCCAATTGAGCGCTGATGTCGGCTGCCGCGTGGTCCAGGGCCTGATGAACGGGGTAATAATTGTAAAGCGCTTTGAGATCGTTGACACGATGGAAAACGCTATATAAGCACAACAATTATTATTATTATTATTATTATTATTATTATTATTACATGGTTGATTGGTGCTTAAGCCTGGTTGTCCTTTGCAAACAGATATGAAGTCCGAACAGCAGTCTCTGTAATAAACACATGCATCGTCGCACCAACATCCTCCTTGCTGAATACCATCCAAGTAACAAAGACCGGCACAAGTTCCTGGGATGTTAAGGAAATTAATTAAGCAAAATAAAACAATTGATGAAGTGTTGAAAATGTCTCCCACTAAAAGCTAATTTTGTTAACGGACAAGTGTTTTTATCCGCTGCATTACGGTATTTGATTTCTTGTTTCGCGCTACAGTCATCAATCAACAATAAAACGTAAAATCCCTTTAATTGCGTTCGGTAAACATCCAAAGAATCATTGAGAGAATTTTGTTCGAGGTCCAAGTCGCAAAGATAAATCTCGGGATCTGACCAAAGCCACAATCGATCGCGATAAGACTTGTTGTTGCTCAACGTGGGACAAATGTGGTTTTTGTGTACAGTTTCGAGAAGGTCCAACACAAACTTGGTTTTACCCGAGTTTGTTCTTCCACATATCAAAGCGCAGTAAGGATTTGTAGGCAAAATGTATAGCTTTTATATTTACAGCAATTTTTTGTTAAAATTGAACGCTTTTGAATCTCCCGTCGTCGATGTCTAATTGCGCGTCCATCACCAAAAACACGTAGCATTTCCGAGTACCGTATCCACTTCTGCATCTCTTTGTAAATGGATAGAAATCCCACCGCCTACCTCTCCGATTCTCCTGCCCGACCCATGACTCTTGTTGTCATCGGTCACTTAAGTGTCTAACCACAGTCCGTAATGGTTTTTCAAGTATCCACCCAACGTCAGATACCACAATTTGAGGTCTTTAGAAACACCGCGCCGTGCTCCGTAATTGAGTCTCCGAAAACTTGTTGATGTCGTCTTATGCCCTAGCTGTAAAGCTGATTCGGTTTGGGAATCTTGGGGTTGTAAAAATGATCGGGTTTTGGATCGTTTGGGTCCTTAAACAGCAAAAGCACGCCCTTGAGACTTGTAATCGATTGGTTAAGATTATTGTTCCAGGTCGTATCGTTTTTGTAAAAGATTTCTTCGTGATGTCTTTGAATTTGGTCAAAGAAAAAATGCGTCTTGCTTTTATATTTCTGCCTGATACTTGTTGCCAGCGCTTTATTCGTTACCGTGTCAAACTCGAGCGTCAACCCCGGAATTTCATACTCGGCTTCGGCGTCTGTAGAATTGATTAATTTGTGGTGATCGTTGAATGTAAGCTAGTACGACAAGGTATCGTGTAGCGCCGATGGTAGAAACGGTTGGTGATCTGTAAGCATTTCAAAATCGAGCGGTATGCAAAATCTATTTTTATAAGCGTTTGCTATGACTTTGTCTTTGCCCGAGTTAGCGTTTGCCACAGCGTCAGCTGCACCTACTCGTAATTTGGTGTTGTTTACGTATTCGAGTCCTCGGTACGATGTTTCCGCATAGACAGGACGCCACAGGTCCTTAAACGCCACAGGTCCAAAAGAGTCTCCCTTCCGGGCCGAAAAAAATCGGGCCAATTTTTGAAAAGAAATTGATGAGCCCCACCCCCCCCCCGCCCCAAGTCCAATCCTGGTTGCGCCACTACATCGTGCTAAGTATAAACTTGCTAATACCTTCAGTTGAATGAGACGGGGAGGATTGCGTGGCGGATTCCATAGTTTTTACACTAGGAAATCATAGTTAAACGATTGCCATCATTCCTATATTTCACGTACATTCAGTGAAAAAGGGCGGATTCTGGGGGAAATTTCCTCCGAATCGTTATTTTTACCACACAAATCGTTAAACACCGAAACAAAACTAGTTGTAGCGCCTCCTGGTGGAAACCTTGGATGTAAACAATGAATTTTAATTACAGATACAGACACAAATAATATAAGTACCAACATTTAAAACAACTGAATGAAAATTGTAGAAACTATTCAAAAATACTCTGTTTTACCGAAAATGGGTAAAACGCTCTCTTCCGGTCACTGTATAGTGCTATCAAATAGTGCCATATTGTAGATTACCGGCCAAGGTATGTCTCTGCCATTTTTTAAAGGAAAATCGGCCGAAGCACGTGGACACTACGTGGGGGTGGCACAATGAGCCCCCCCCCCCCCACCCACCCGTTAACGAGGTTAACGCTCGTTTTTCATCAGTCACTTTCTATACGGGAAACCAACTCAGTTTGGCATGCATGTCTTATTTGGGACAAGTTGGGGGCTTTACAGCAGGAAATCAATTTTCTGCCGAGCTTTAACTTTTAATTTTAATTCTAACTGAAAAGTAGCAACATCGTGTTTCAATAAACGTACACTGGTCCGTGTGAACGGCCGTCGTGGTTGGAGATAGATTGAATGTGCTGCACGCTTTTGTGGTGGGCCATACCGCAGGATCCAGGCAATGCCTTTTGCTCGAAGCAAATGAATGTGACTTGCATGTTTACAACGTCAGGCCCTCCAAACTTTTTAGATTAATATAAATATTAATAGTTTATCTGCACTTAACAAAGAACACCGCGTGGAAATCCAGCTGCATTATCTTAAGGTGTATTCATTACCACAAGTCAATTGTCCGGCATGACTTTTTAAACATTAAAATCGTAAAATTACAAACAAATAAACAAATATATATTTTTTTAATAAAGAAACGTGAAAAAAGACAAACCTGTTGTTGGAGCGGCAGTCGATACGAGATCTGGCGTAGATGGTAACTCTGTTTAAAAGTAACA